>OZ024862.1:1267669-1297669 GCA_964017155.1 Oasisia sp. SBJ-2009
TCTCTAATATGAATATATACATTTAGATAAACTAAAGCATAAACAAACATATTTAGCAAAATATATTATTATAAATGGAACATACAACATGACTCAAAAATTACAAATAGGGAAGTCCATTCACAGCCAATTATACAGATCATACGGCACAAATGAGTTCTTGAAGCGATTGGTCTTACAGCGAGGAACACCGTTACGCGAGTGTTACGAAGAGAGTAGTTACATGTCCTGGGGCGGCAGGAGATGGTGCAGCTTGTGGTTGGTTTGCTGCATCGTCGCGAACAAGGCTCTGCACAGCGCCTCTCTCCGGTCTGCCAGCGTTGGTACTCCCGCAGTAGCGATGGCGTCGTTATAACGCATTCCATAAAATATAATGCGCATGGCCATTTTCTGAATGTTTTTGAGCAGGTTTGTTTGTCTTATTGTCAGACTGTTATGCCACACTTGGCAGGCGTATTCGATGACAGGACGGATGATTGTGGTATATATTTTGACGAGATGATGCGGTTTTATTCCAGCACGCTTGAGTAAAATGATGATCGAAGTATAGTCGTTGTGAAGCTTTTGTTGTGATATCGTCGATATGGAGTTGCCCCGTAAGATCTTGTGAAATGATGACACCTAGTAGTCGAGTGCTGTGAACTTGTTCAATCTGGATTTCGTTAATAGTTATCAGCGGGATGTCTTGCGTTTCTTTTTTTGAAGCAAATGCGCATTTGTTTTGTTTTGTCATAGTTCAGTGCCATATTGTTGGTGGTAGTCCATTGTGCCACTTCGTCTGCCGCTGTTTAGAGTGAACTGTTAACACACGAATCAACATAAATAATCAAAAGGAAGCATTTTAGCGTGCATGATTGTGTCATTCCGTTGCCATGTTGGTCCTATGTCCAGTTTGAACTACATGCAGAACCGCAGAACAAACGTGTTCATTTTAATGTTTAGGCATTGTTCAATATATCAACAAATTAATACAATGCTAATAGTTATTTAAGAGAGCGGTTTATTTTTTATATTGAACAACATACAACATTAAATAAACTGAACAGCTCAAGCTTTGAACAATATATATATATATATATATATATATATATATATATATATATATATATATATATATATATATATATACGTACTGTGTATATATGTATATATAAATATATAATATATATATTGTCGTTTTTACTTTGTTCTGTTGCCAGATTCTGTCGGTCGCTGTTTAGCCGGGCATAACATAAAGAAGTTGGTTGTTCTGGGAGACTCCAACGGCCGTCTATACTTCAACGCCCTCCGGCGGCTGTTTGGCAAGTCAGCGACGTGTAAGATGACGAAGTCAGAACACGGGGAAGCGACTCTCTCGGCACTGCCTGATATTGATTATTTCACCAAAGACACACATCTCAACCCATATGACATCGTCATTCACAACAGAGACTGCCGGGGTTGTACTAGTTGCCTGGTTTTATGTGAAGCCAACAATATCACCGGAAGTCGTCAGAACTTCCGGTTGCAACTAGAGTACATTGCCATGGAATTTTTCATGGACACGGAAGTGACGACGGTGCGGAATCGTTGGCTAAAGAATTGCCCTCGTGTCAACGGTGCTTCGTTCTGTCGTCAATCGGACAGTCACCAAGAGTTCATATTTAGAGAATATCTTCACGATAACTACCCGGATGTAGTTCTCTTGTTTTCTTCTAGTCATGACAAGACTAGACACGACCTTGCAATGATAGTGCAGAACATGTATAATCTGAAGTCTCTTATGAAGCAGTTTCTGCCGGCCACAACGAGAGTCTTCTGGTTCAGTTCAATGGGTGAGAATCTCGACACGAAACCGTCGAGTTGGCGTCGTGCCCGCTTCGATGGCAACTTTACCACGGACGAACAAATTCAACGAATCAACAAAGCATTGTTCAATGTTTTGCTGCCAGAACTGAGGCAGGAATATTCAACAATTTCGACGTTTTTTGACCTGTTTGCCATGTCGAGAGAGGTGCTTCACTGGTCACAAGACGGGGTGCATTTGATAAATACCTGGTATGACACTGTGATATCTAACTGGCTACAAATGTTGTGCGTTGACTACCTGCTGTAGTCGTCGTTTAATTTGTGACGTTTTTAACCAATGCCTTATATTGGAATGTTCACTGATACAGTTTATGTGTCGGAGTCACAGATCGTGTGTTGCTTAAGGAATCGACTCAAAACTGTTACAATGAGTATTGCACACAGGCTCTTTGGCGGGAACATTAATTGGTGGATGTAGATGATTGAAATTGATGGTGTATAAAAGTTGAAAAACAGGAGGAAATATTGATTGATAAGTATTATTTTCTCGGTTAAGGAAAAGAGAAGGACTAGAGGACATGGAGTTACATTAGCAAAAAAGTAGACTAGACTAGATTTTCACAAAGAACAGTAAATGAATGGAACAGATTATCAGCTAATTGTGTTGGTGCTAGTAGTGTTAATAATGTTTAAAAATAAAATCGACATACACCTAAGAAGGGCGGGGTACATTTAGATAGATAGGTTGGACTCTAGATAAGCCAAAGGGCTTCCTTGTCCACCTGCCATCTAGAGTTGATTCTCTAGGTAGCAATTTTGTTAAATCTTGTTAAATGCCTCAATAAATGCCAATGCACACTTATATCGGGTCTACCGTGTCTTTGGGGAAACAAAACATGACATTGTTCGTGCTAATGTAAAATAAAGTGTTATACATTTGAACTACTGCAGCACACTCTGCCTTGTCCTGCCTACACAGACACAAGGTTTGAGGCAACTGTGGAATCACGGATATTGTTGCCCGTATTTATGTATTATACACCGCATTGCCATATCCTAGCTAAGTACAGAAGTCCACCCCTTTAAGCAGCTTCTCTGTCAACACGCCCTCCCATCTACGGCCACCCACCAACAGCGGCCACATTTGTGTTGTATTAAAAGGATCCCAATTGTATCGGTTGGACCTGCATTTCGGGGTATAACTAGGCTACCTGTCAATAACTTTCAATAAATTGACAATGCATAATTGCAATATAGTTTCTGTTCTGCAAATGTTATATCACACAATCAATCAACGCAATAGATTTTACCCATATACGGAGTTGGCAATGCATAATTTGCCATATAGTTTCTGACCTGCAAATGTTACATTACACATTAAATCAACGTAGTACATTTCACGTGCGAATGAAGCCGATGCTAACATCTGATTGAAACAAGTCATAGTTCGTATTCGAGGTGAAAGTGCGGCTTGAGGACGGACGTCAACGGACAGTTGTAATGAAAGGTCAACAGTCAACGAAGACACCGACCGAGATAAGACGCAACATACGACCAAGTACCTGTGTTCTTATCTTGTACGTGTCGCCGTCAACTGCCGCATGCCAGTCGCCCTTCTACCAGGTGACGTCAAGTAGAGTTCTGACGTCACGCAGGATAAATGCGCGATGTACATTCGCACCTGTGTAAGTGAGTAAGTAAGTGTCACACGTCTTCGCCGAGTTGTCATTGTAAATTTGTAATATTATAATTTTGCACGCGGATAGACGTACTACACGTTATTACAGGTAGGTCTGCGAGACGCCGTAAAGTGGTATAAAATTATGTTTCTCTTTATGTATTTTGCGTAAGAAGTTGCCTTGGTTCATTGCGGGTGCGAAGGTCTCTGGCAACGACACTGGTCGTTCACACAACACAAAGAGGCGCAAGCAGCGAAATAACCGGACTTGTGACGTCTGTGTGAGCTCTTAAACAGAATAATCTATTTGTCAGGCATGTTCCGTACGTTCCAGCGTGAGCTGACACAATGGTTGGCGACAACTTGTCATTGTCACGTCAATCCTATGTTTGTTAATGCGCTAACTTTGGGGGTCAGTCGACGTCATCTCCTCCCCGGGCCCGACGTCAATGCGCCTCTCTCCATGTTCGTTTGCGACCTTAGAACATTGGCTTTAGATCTTCTAATTGGCGATGCAACTAAACTCTAAAGTAGTTATTTATCTGGTCTTATTGACTTACAGTATGTTTACTGCTGCTACTGCGCCACTCTTTAGAGAATTATGCGAAAACAGATTTAGTTGAATATTATATATATATATATATATATATATATATATATATATATATATATATATATATATATATATATATATATATATATATATATATATATATATATATATATATATATATAACGGAAAAACTGTTGTTCTTGCTTTCCTGCTCCACAGATGAATATTATATAATATTGATACACATCACTCTATTACGGATGTTTCTATTTCACAAACTACTTGTTGATTACATATTGGGCTTATAAATATAGTTTAGTCATTTTTGTTGTTTGTAAATGTAAATACAAATTCACATTTCATAAAAAAAAAATTGCAGTTTCAAATACAAGCCTAAATAAAATGCCCACGAGCATGGGCTGAAAGGTTGTGATTGTTGTCACGTCGCGGCGTGAGTGAGTCTGCGTGTCCCGGCAGACTCGGTGTAAGTCAACACAAGCCGTTGTCGTAAACACACTGAGGTTGTCGTCCTAGATAAGACATACTAGATTGGCTTGTCGTTTTCTAGTTAGTTTGGAACAGCTAAACATTTGTTGACATCAATCACGCAGGGCGGGTATTTTATGAAAAACGTCGCATCCAACTGCGCATAAGAATGAATCATCCTATGGAAAAAGATAACTTACTTAGGGAGCAGTATCCAGTTCTATGGAACGCCCAAAGTGTTTTTCATTGGTCACGGTGTGCTGTCTCGACAACAGATCCTGTGGTGAGTTATACCTCAATAACACAGGTCCTGTGGTGAGTTATACCTCAATAACACAGGTCCTGTGGTGAGTTATACCTCAATGAAACAGTTCCTGTGGTGAGTTATACCTCAATAACACAGGTCCTGTGGTGAGTTATACCTCAATAACACAGGTCCTGTGGTGAGTTATACCTCAATAACACAGGTCCAGTGGTGAGTTATACCTCAATAACACAGGTCCAATGGTGAGCTATACCTCAATAACACAGGTTCTGTGGTGAGTTATACCTCAATGACACAGGTCCTGTGGTGAGTTATACCTCAATGACACAGGTCCAATGGTGAGTTATACCTCAATAACACAGGTCCAATGGTGAGCTATACCTCAATAACACAGGTCCTGTGGTGAGTTATACCTCAATAACACAGGTCCTGTGGTGAGTTATACCTCAATAACACAGGTCCTGTGGTGAGTTATACCTCAATAACACAGGTCCTGTGGTGAGTTATACCTCAATAACACAGGTCCTGTGGTGAGTTATACCTCAATAACACAGGTCCTGTGGTGAGTTATACCTCAATAACACAGGTCCTGTGGTGAGTTATACCTCAATAACACAGGTCCTGTGGTGAGCTATACCTCAATAACACAGGTCCTGTGGTGAGTTATACCTCAATAACACAGGTCCTGTGGTGAGTTATACCTCAATAACACAGGTCCTGTGGTGAGTTATACCTCAATAGCACAGGTCCAATGGTGAGTTATACCTCAATAACACAGGTCCTGTGGTGAGCTATGCCCCAATAGCACAGGTCCTATGGTGAGTTATACCTCAATAACACAGGTCCTATGGTGAGCTATACTTCCAACAACACAAGTCCTATGGTGAGCTACTTTGACTACGCTACCAAGCACTGCGTTGACACAGCGTTGATTGATCACTGCGTTGACCAATCACTGTGTTGACCAATCACTGTGTTGACCAATCACTGTGTTGACCAATCACTGCGTTGACCAATCACTGCGTTGCCCAATCACTGCGTTGACCAATCACTGTGTTGACCAATCACTGTGTTGATCAATCACTGTGTTGACCAATCACGGCGTTGACCAATCACTGTGTTGACCAATCACTGTGTTGACCAATCACTGCGTTGACCAATCACTGCGTTGACCAATCACTGCGTTGACCAATCACTGCGTTGACCAATCACTGCGTTGACCAATCACTGTGTTGACCAATCACTGTGTTGACCAATCACTGTGTTGACCAATCAATGCGTTGACCAATCACTGCGTTGACCAATCACTGTGTTGACCAGTCACTGTGTTGACCAATCACTGTGTTGACCAGGATGGGAGCGCAGGCGTCATCCCTACGACCGGAGGTTCTCAGCGATCTTCAGGACTCAACAAATTTCACAGCCGATGAAATAAGGGAGTACTACAAAGAATTCACGAAGGTAAACAGCTTGATTCAATCATCTAGTTCTCACTTAATGCAAAAAAAACAATTATTTCAATAGTTGCTGGCACCGTATTGGCTCGTGTGATCCAAATTATCTCGGTATCGCTAAAAACTATGTATTTTCTGCTATTAAGCGTAAAAACGGATTTCAGATAGTCGTTTCTAAAGTAACCTAAATATGAATCTACAATCGTTCGTGGGTAAATATTGATTTGTCGACATGGATCATCTATCTGCCGATTGAGGCGCCACTTTCTGATTTCATGCAATAGGTTTCTCCAACTTTTAAAGGAAGATGAAACTGACATTCGCGATGTCGCGTATATCAACCAAGCAACGGGAATATGTATGACCCTTTAACAACAGGACTGTCCACATGGCCACTTGACAATGACTGTCGACGACTTCAAGGCTGCATACGCACACGTGTTCCCGCAAGGTGACGCCACCGTGTTTGCCGAGCATGTCTTCCGTACATTTGACAGAGGAACCAACGGCAGGATCGACTTCCGAGTATTTCTGCAGGTCTGTTGGTTGGTTGCTGTCTTTAATCATTGCTGTTGTCATTAATTGAAATTGAGGTCAGCACACTGTTTCCGTGAACAAGTTCATTAAGAGTAAACGAATGATATTTTCAAATTAGAATATATAGCATGATTACACTATTACTTGTTACTTGTGAACAAATGCCATAGTTCTTGGCATAAGCTGTTAAAGAGGTTGATAAATACAAACACAATCTTGGCCGTTTACAAGAACAACTTGTCGAGCACACACAATTAAGACTGCACGGGCGGCACCACTGAAGTGCACCGTGGGTGTGACGCTCCCTGCACGGCGTGGCAGTGGTAGTGAGAGCTCTTAATGTAATACATTTTCACATCTGGACAAAAGCATGAAATTTGGCACAGATGACCTCCATTCCATACTATTTCAGAATTTTGATGGAAGCAACCTTAGATTTTGATGCTTCCACCATTTTTTGCAATATTCAAAATGGCTGCCATCGAAAAAAAAAACTTGCTTTTCCACATTTCATGAACAGTTTCACATAAAACATTAACATTAGGCTTACTGTATACATATCCGGGAATAATAATTTCAAATATGGTATATTTGGACTTATTCGACATTCACATCCGCCATTTTTAAAGATGGCGGCCGTATTCACTAATGTTGCTATATCTGACCTTAATATGACCTTCACAACCGCAATTTAATAAAATGGCGGCTGTAAAATCGAATTGTTTATATATCTTTAAAACGAGATATTTGGAGGGATGCTATACAGACACTTTTTCAATATATACATATACTGGGGTAGATATTTAAAATATTTTACTTTTTGACCTTGACCGACATTCACATCCGCCATTTTTAAAGATGGCGTCCGTATTCATTAATGTTGCTATATCTTATCAAATATGGCACCTAGAGTCTTGGTTTTGGTATCAATGTATAGGTACCTGGATAGCGATTTCAAATTCGTCAAACATTTCCCACCTGACCTTAATGTGACCTTCACAACCGCCATTTAATAACATGGAGCATGTAAAATCGAATTGCTTACATATTTTTTTAAACAATTTATTTGGAGGGATGTTATATGAACACTTTTTCAATAATTATATACATATATTGGGGTAGATATTTTAAATATTTTACTTCTTGACCGTGACCGACTTTCACATCCGCCATTTTTAAAGATGGCGTCCGTATTCATTAATGTTGCTATATCTTATCAAATATGGCACCTAGAGTCTTGGTTTTGGTATCAATGTATAGGTACCTGGATAGCGATTTCAAATTCGTCAAACATGTTACACCTGACCTTAATGTGACCTTCACAACCGCCATTTAATAACATGACGCATGTAAAATCGAATTGCTTACATATTTTTTAAACAATTTATTTGGAGGGATGTTATATGGACAGTTTTGTCAAAATATACGTATGTTGGGGTAGCTATTTTAAATATTTTACTTTTTGAACTTGACCGACATTTACATTCGCCATTTTCCAAGATGGTGGCCCTCAAAGCTAATGTCGCTATATCCTGTGAACTTTGCCACCTAGAATCGATATCAAAGCTACATGTACAGCGCAAGTGGTGCTGACTCTGTCATGGAATATGATGTAGGCAATGCATATCACATTATGATAATTATAAAGTTAAAACATAAATATGTTGTGGTAGAAAACATGAAGTTTAATTCAAATCGGTGAAAAGAACATCTTTTAGGTCATGACGTAGGGCATAACATCAGTCACAGATGTCCGTATTTGTAGCATCGCATAGCTTACACTCCATCGTTGTTGATGCACCCGCCTTCACAGTTACACAAAATTGTGCACTTGATTCCTGCTCTGGCACATTTGCAGTTTCCTCTGCACGCCTTTCCACATCCACAGTGTGCGGCGTGAGAAAGATGCAGAAATATCCTGCTATCAGCCTCCTGGTGATTGCATGGCATGATCGTGTCGAAGTCAGCCACCGACTGGCTGTCGGAGGTATTCACCAATACATGATTGTCATACGTGGAGCAAACCACTACATCAGTGACGCTTCGATGACAACTTTTGAAAGGAACCTAAACAGCTGCACCTTGTTTCTTGAATTTTCTAGAAACTTGTTCCAGTCACGAGGTACAGGTGTAGAGCCTTCGACGATGGTTGTCACGCCGGGGTTGCCTCGTTTTGCCTGAGCCTGGGCTTTAAGGTTGTGATCAGGGTAGATGTCCCAAATGATGTCGAATTTGTGAGAGAGTTGGTAATTAATGGCATGAAGTGACGCACAACATATTGCTGGTAGTTAGTTCCGTAGGTTGGGCGAACCATGTGAAACACAGCTGGGCCATCTAACACCTTCACCGTAACATCATCAGGAGGTGTCAGTTTTGGGATAGTCAGACATTGTAGGATATCGGATATCTTGACACTCGACTGCATCCACATGGCACGCCTTGAAAGCTGGACTGTTGTCATGTACAGCAAGAGCAGTGGCTGCTCAAGGGTGAATGATGTGAGACGTCAACTCTTCACCCATGGTACTAGGACGCTCGACCACATCCCCCCACACAGGAAGCGCTGCTTCAACATGCAAAGCGAGCTCTGTACAAGGCAGGTTACATCTGGAGACAAGCAAGGCAGCAACACCAAGATGTCCCGGATGCTTCAGCGTGGGGTTGGACGCAAGACGTGAACACGAAACTCTGGGTGCCATTCTGGACTGTTCTACACGACGCCAGCAAAGCGTGTGCCCTCCTCCACCACTGTGGATGTGGAAAGGCGTGCAGAGGAAACTGCAAATATGCCAGAGCAGGAATCAAGTGCACTATTCTGTGTAACTGTGAAGGCGGGTGCATCAACAACGATGGAGTGTAAGCTATGCGACGCTACAAATACGGACATCTGTGACTGATGTTACGCCCTACGTCATGACCTAAAAGATATTCGTTTCACCGATTTGAATTAAACTTCATGTTTTCTTCCACAACATATTTATGTTTTAACTTTATGATAATCATAATGTGATATGCATTGCCTACATCATATTCCATGACAGAGTCAGCACCACTTGCGCTGTACATGTAGCTTTGATATCGATTCTAGGTGGTAAAGTTCACAGGATATAGCGACACTAGCTTTGAGGGCCACCATCTTGAAAAATGGCGAATGTAAATGTCGGTCAAGGTCAAAAAGTAAAATATTTAAAATAGCTACCCCAACATATGTATATTTTGACAAAACTGTCCATATAACATCCCTCCAAATAAATTGTTTAAAAATATGTAAGCAATTCGATTTTACATGCGCTATGTTATTAAATGGCGGTTGTGAAGGTCACATTAAGGTCAGGTGTAAAATGTTTGACGAATTTGAAATCGCTATCCAGCTACCTATACATTGATACCAAAATCAAGACTCTAGGTGCCATTCTAGGTGCCATATTTGATCAGATATAGCAACATTAATTAATACGGACGCCATCTTTTAAAATGGCGGATGTTAATGTCGGTTAAGGTCAAGAAGTAAAATATTTAAAATATCTACCCCGATATATGTATACATTGAAAAAGTGTCTGTATAGCATCCCTCCAAATATCTCGTTTTAAAGATATATAAGCAATTCGATTTTACAGCCGCCATTTTATTAAATGGCAGTTTTGAAGGTCAAATTAAGGTCAGATGTGAAATGTTTGATAAATTTGAAATTGCTATCCACTTATCTATACACTGATGCCAAAATAATGACTCTAAGAATCATACTTGATCAGATATAGCAACATTAGTGAATACGGCCGCCATCTTTACAAATGGCGGATGTGTATGTCGGATAAGTCAAAATATACTATATTTGAAATTATTATACCCGGATATGTATACAGTAAGCCTAATGTTAATGTTTTATGTGAAACTGTTCATGAAATGTGGAAAAGCAAGTTTTTTATTTTCGATGGCAGCCATTTTGAATATTACAAAAAATTGTGGAAGCATCAAAATCTCAGGTTGCTTCCATCAAAATTCTGAAATAGTATGGCATGGAGGTCATCTGTGTCAAATTTCATGCTTTTGTCCAGATGTGAAAATTTATGGCCTTTTCTGACATTAAGCGCCCTCACTAGGGTAACTCCCCAGGTTTAACTAGGCAGGAGTAACTCGGTAAGCGTAACTCGGCAGGAGTAACTCGGCAGGAGTAACTCGGCAGGAGTAAGTCGGCAGGAGTAACTCGGCAGGAGTATTTCGGCAGGAGTAACTCGGCAGGAGTAACTCGGCAGAAGTAACTCGGCAGGAGTAACTCGGCAGGAGTAACTTGACAGGAGTAACGCGGTAGGAGTTAACTCGGTCTGGAGTGAAATGAACACGATTTCTAAACAGGAGCGAACGTTATGTCCGCCACTTCCATTCTTTAAATGTTTTTGTCAAGGTAAATAAGCGTCGGCCGCATTGGTACTTGTTGGAAACCCACAACCATAGGTGTCGTATGTTTAATTACATTTGGAAATAGACAATTTATAATAATAATAATAATTAGTTTAAGTGTATAGGTCAAAGAACCATTGTCGTTGTTGGATTCATCTATCTATATAAAATGCTCGCACGTCTTCCTTTTGCTCCCTTGCGGTGTCGGTTCAGAGGCATATCTTTCTTGTCTTATCAACTCTCTCCACCTCTCTGTCTCTCTGTCTCTCTGTCTCTCTCTCTCTCTCTCCCACTCTCCCTCCATCTCTCTCTCACCCCTCTCTCTCTCTCCCTCTGTCGCCCTCTTTCTCTCTCTCTCACTGTCTCTCTCCTTCTCCCCCTCCTCTCTCTCCTTCTCTCTCTCTCTCTCTCCATCTCCCCACTCTCTCTCCACCTCTCTCTCCCTCTCTCTCCCCCCTCTCTCTCCCCCCTCTCTCCCCCTCTCGTCCGCAATGATCATCCATTCAAGACTCTAATAATGCATACACTGACACATCAACTGGTGAGTTTCTGTCTGCCAGGCGCTGAGCACCCAGCTGAAGGGCGGCTTCATGGAGAAGTTGGAGTGGATCTTTCACTTGTACGACATCGACAACACCGGCTTCATCAGTCGGGGAGAGCTGCTCACCATGATCGAGGTACGTACGGCGGCCACTACACCGAGTGTCAGGCACTACACCAAGTGTCAGCCACTACACCAAGTGTCAGCCACTACACCAAGTGTCAGCCACTACACCAAGTGTCAGGCATTACACCGAGTGTCAGGCACTACACCGAGTGTCAGGCACTACACCGAGTGTCAGGCACTACACCGAGTGTCAGGCAATACACCAAGTGTCAGCCACTACACCAAGTGTCAGCCACTACACCAAGTGTCAGCCACTACACCAAGTGTCAGGCATTACACCGAGTGTCAGGCACTACACCGAGTGTCAGGCACTACACCGAGTGTCAGGCACTACACCAAGTGTCAGCCACTACACCAAGTGTCAGCCACTACACCAAGTGTCAGGCATTACACCGAGTGTCAGGCACTACACCGAGTGTCATGCACTACACCGAGTGTCAGGCACTACACCAAGTGTCAGCCACTACACCAAGTGTCAGGCACTACACCGAGTGTCAGGCACTACACCGAGTGTCAGGCACTACACCGAGTGTCAGGCACTACACCAAGTGTCAGCCACTACACCAAGTGTCAGCCACTACACCAAGTGTCAGGCACTACACCGAGTGTCAGGCACTACACCGAGTGTCAGGCACTACACCGAGTGTCAGGCACTACACCAAGTGTCAGCCACTACACCAAGTGTTAGCCACTACACCAAGTGTCAGCCACTACACCAAGTGTCAGGCACTACACCAAGTGTCAGGCACTACACCGAGTGTCAGGCACTACACCTAGTGTCAGCCACTACACCAAATGTCAAGCACTACACCAAGTGTCAGCCACTACTCCAAGTGTCAGCCACTCAAGTGTCAGCCACTCGAGTGTCAGGCACTACACCGAGTGTCAGGCCCTACACCGAGTGTCAGGCACTACACCGAGTGTCTGCTATTATACCGAGTGTCAGCCACTACACATAGCGTCAGCCCCTACACTGAGTGTTGTGTCAGCCCCTACACCGAGTGTTGTGTCAGCCCCTACACCGAGTGTTGTGTCAGCCATTATACCAAGTTTCTTCTATCTATGTTCCACGATGGAGTAAATATATTCTGGTGCCATCTTCGCACCGGGTGCCACCCTTACACTGGGTGCCACCCTTTCACCGGGTGCCACCCTTGCGCCGTGTGCCACCCTTACACCGGGTGCCACCCTTACACCGGGTGCACCCTTGCACCGGGTGCCACCCTTACACCGGGTGCCACCCTTGCGCCGTGTGCCACCCTTACACCGGGTGCACCCTTGCACCGGGTGCCACCCTTGCGCCGGGTGCCATCCTTGCACCGGGTGCCATTCTGGCACCATTCGAACAATTGCTTAACTTTGCATGCACTGACTGTGGCCACCTCCATATCAATACCATGATCATAATGATGAACTATTCCTGTATGAATTTCAGTGATTCAAAATACAAGTGAGTGTAAAGATGTAGTCGATAAAGGTTTATTATTTCCAACATGAATCCAACTTGTCCACTGAAATAGAGATCTACAGCTCTGTATCTTATTTTGTCGTTGGTGTCGCGACGACGTATCGATGACCACTGAAGTGATTAGGCGTGCCGTAGTTGTTATCCTTCCAACGTAGTCCCTACACGCTCCCACGTGTACACACCTGAGCCCAACTTGCCGACGCTGTTGTATGTTTGTACTCGACTGTCCCGGCAGGCGATCGACCAGTTGAACAGAGGTCACGTGCCGACGGAGGAGAGGGTGTCTCCACGCACCCTCGTCGACTACATCATGTCGCGCGCCGACGACGACCACGACGACAAGCTCTCGAAGCAGGAGTTCATCAGCGGCGCCCTCTCGAGCAAGACGATACAGCGCATGCTCGTCGGCACGCTGGCCGCGTCGTCGTCGCCATTCGCACACCGGAAGAAGTTGGCGAAACACTGATGCAAACAATTCAATTCAAAACATCGTTATATGTGTAGCAATAATGTACGTGTCTTCGTTCGACACCGACTCGTATGTATTAGGAGAGGATATAAACCTACTCACTAGCCCAGGTTGTGGCGCTTTGCTCTTCTTGTATATGATCAATGTCGCCCACGCAGGTTTTGTGGCTGAGAGTTCGATTGGTGCATGATTATTTATTGTCTTAAAGTTGCATTCTGACTTCCGCCATGTTTAAAATAAAATGTTCAAGTAAACCAGCATTCTCCATACAATGTATATTGTTTTCTTCAACTACCTATCAACTTATTTTCACATAATATGCCATTTTAAGGTAAAAAGGAGCAAAAGACGAAAAATTGTCCTGGCGAGCCTCGCCAGTTAGAATTCACTGATTGGTTTAAACCTCGAAGAAGGGAATTCCAGTGAAAAGCGCTATCAGGAGGGGGCCACACAAAAAGGCGGGCCACAATTGGCAGACCGCACGGAAACGGCATACCACATTCACAAAGATGCCACCGCTCGATATGCTCCATATTTACGGCATGCCCAGTTGCCCACATACAAACTATCGCTGGCTACGCGCCAGCTAATTGAGCATGATTTAAATAACTAGGGTATCGTTGCCTAGTGGCACCTCTAGCGACTAACGTGGATATGTGGAACCGCCTTTTAGTTTGCCCCATCGTTTACTTACGTTGACCGGAGAGTTCCGATGGTAAAAATAGATCGACTTTTGGGAAACTCCAGAGCCGTTGTTTGTTGCAAACTTATATTTGATAAAATAACGCATAAAACCACAAAGTGAGACATGTGGTAGGAAGTATACTAATAAGTAAATATCGGTCATGGTGTACATTGACTTTTCTAAAATGCGTTAAAAATGGGAAATTAGGTCAGAATGCAACTTTAAACAATTCGAAAACCTTTTCAAATAAAAAATGATTGCAATACGCAAACAATTGAAATTAATAACTTCTCTGCATAATAGTTCCCACCTTCGAATATTTTGTTGCTGGATGGAAACCTATACAAATTACAACGGAGGTTCTTGCTATAACAGTTACGAGTCGTTGGGGGATCATGAAAGAAAACACAGTGTATAAAATGTTCTTTTTGTTTTAACAGGATAACAATATGAATAAATAATAATAATAACTATGTACAATTGTACATCATTAAAGTTATCAACGTATTTTATAATGAACATGAACTGTATAACAACCAAAAACTAGTCGTTCCCAAAATACAGTCGTTCCGCTCTATTGGATTGACCGATCCGCTCCAAACGGAGACGCTGATTGGCTCTCAGGCCAACTATGAAATTAAAATAATGATATACTTTTACAAGAGAATAATATCATATGAAAAGTATTCAACATTGAACTTATATTAACACAAATAAAAATTCAAATTTACAGTTGTTTATAAAATAAGAATTACGGCAGGATTAACCAGTATCCGTGAGGTTGCAGCATTGTCTAGCCCCACACGGATAGCATACCAATTAAATAAGGATACCTTTTTTATCAAAACTATTCAGAAGTAAACTTATATTAACACAAAATAAATAGAAATACAAATTTGCAGTTGTTTATAAAAAAATATTACGGCAGTGTCCGTGAGGTGGCAGCATTGTAAAGATCACGCGGATGCCAAACAAAAGCCGGCAAATGTGGCCAGACTGTCTTCTCGGCGTAGTTCAGCAGCCGACCGACAGTCGGTTAAGCGAGACTACTCCAAACGGCGAAGTTTAGCCGACGCTAGCTTCGATTAACCCCCATGAGGTGGGAGCACTTTTCAGCCATTCAAAACTCAAAATATCTCCTCGGGAAGTTACGCAGCCAACCGACTAGAACGACAGTATTGTTACAACCACTCGCTCGTTAGATGAGGAAAAACATTATCGCCGATGCCACCCTTGATTTTTTTATTTCAAGGTAATTTTGAAGGTAACATAGGAAAACAAAAACATAGCAAAACAAAGAGTTATGTAAGAGTTACAACACAATACTCGTAACTGCATCCATCAACGAGGAAGCAAAAAATATGAATTATGGATATACATACACTTAACTTGAAGATATAGAGACATTTGACAATAGTACCTCTTTTCTTTAATTTGGCGTAACTTAATAGCCTTTCGACGGATTCATATGATGCTAAAATCTAAAATCACATGACATGATAAAATATATTGATGAATATACCATCGTCTTGCAGAATAATATATGCATTAGCAGGTTTGTCTGCAAGCTCTTTGTTACAAATTACCCGCGTTACAACTAGCCCTGGTCTGTCTTACATAGACAATTTACCTCTTATCTACCGATTATAAGGAATTTTCAGTGGCCACATTATCAGTCATTCCCTAGGTGGCGCAACTGCGGGATTATGTTAGCATCGCTACATGCTTTCAGTGGCGTTATGAAATGGGCATATGCTTGCCCGAGTTTCAGTTAAAATACAGTAATGATGACATTTGCCCCCCATGCTGTTTCGCTCACTGGCTGGGTGTTGTTCATGGTTTCTGCCGATAGGTGGCGTCGACAAAACCACGCTGGATCAAGTTGTCGAAGGCTGCCTGCTCCGACTCGCTGGCGAAGGCGTGGAAGGCTCCGTACAGATGGTCGAAGCGCAGTACAGCCTCGGCAGACTCTCCGAACCAGTGCTTGATCTCGACAGAGGTCGGGCCCGCCGCAGATTTGGCGTGAAGCTCCTTGACTGTCTGTCTGTACATATTTGGATCTCTACGTATTGCCATCTTGGAGGCGGACGACGCTAACCTGAAGATATCCGACAGAGAACGTGTGATGGCCTTTGGAACCATTCGATTATGAAGGAACATGTGCTCTCTATAGCGACGGCCAAACGCGGCATCGAAATCAAATAGTCGATAGAATGAGTTCAAGGCACAGTGCGTGTTTTTCTGATCGTTTTCGCCGCAGTGAAAGCTGGGTAGAATGACGACACGGCGCAGAATCTGACCGATGGCGAAAGCGTTGCGCAGCGCCAGACGTTCCTCTGCCAGCGTGACGGAGCGGTTTTTGAACTCCAGCGGGTTGTCGTACGTTAGATATTTTGTTGACAACTTACTGTAGTATCCGTTTTCGTCCACGAGCCACATGAGGTGCTCCTTGAAGCGGTAGATCTTTGCCTCTTTCGACACGAGCCAGTTGTTGTGGATGACGACGATGTCAGAACTCGGGTTGTCGTTGGCGAACATGCGCTGACCTTCCTCGAAGTACACGATGCCACTCGAAAACGAACTGTTCGGTAATCTAACGTAGTTGATTAAACCCGATTTCTTTATACGCACGATGACCTTATTTAGCTGGTTCTGGTCGTCCATCGCCGGTTCCATGATAGAGAGATTCCTCATCTGCCTGTACAGATAGATACCGCGCTCTGTCGGCCGCACGTAGACGAAGCCAGCATTGTGCGTCGCTCCGCGCTCCATCAGAATGGCCAAGTCGCATCCCCGGCTGCAGTTAATGTGTCTGAGCGGGTTCTTCACGTACACCATGTCCGTGTCGGTGTGGAGCACAGTGTAGCCGTGCTGGATCGCCTCCAGGATCACGTCCGTGCGGTAGTTCATCTTGCGGATGAAGCCGCTCTCCCCGTAGGCCGTGTGCTCGCTCGCCTGGGCGTCGTCGCAGTGTACGTGGCACGCCACGCCGTGTCTCGCGCGCAGTTGGCGGCAGCATCGGCGGTCAGACGCCACGAACAAGACGTTCCTGATGCGATGCGGCTCCAGAGACGTCTTGACGAAGTTCTCGGCCATGTCCAGGTAGGCCGAGTCGACGTAGGCCAGGACGATGTCACCCTCGGGCGACGCGAGGCGATGGACTGCCTGCAGGAACGTCTCCGTGTTGGCGGGCGGCTGTCGTCTGTACAGTGTCTCGCAGAAGATGCACCAAATAGCGAAGGCAATAAGCATCCTCACGAGGCTCCATAGCGGTACCTTCTTCGCTAGTACATGACACAGCATTTGTCGCATGGTTGGGTAGGACCTTCGACTGCACATTAAAACCGGCCGTCTATTCAGTATGCGTCAACAACATATCCGCTGAGATGGGTTTATTTTTTGCAGTTGCTTCGCTACCGTTGACAATACTATCATTACACAGCCACACAGCGCGTCGCAGCTATCGACAGTTACACAGGAAGGTGAAGCCATATTTACGTTGAGTCACGCATGAAATTATTGTATGCAATTAACACCATATTACGCTATGCTTACAAAACAAAATTATTGTTCTTAATTACATTAAATGGATAGCTGACATAATGTCTAGTTTTGCGAAAATCAAGTGCATGATTCGATTAGAAACTGACACTGTATTGTGATAAAAAAAAAATATTTTATTGTTCAACTTACACCATTGTTTCCCGAAGCGTTACTCTCTGTCTCGGTCTGGCGGTCGCGAATCTAAAAAAATAACTTCCTGTATAAAAACGAGAGAAAGTAATTACTTTCTGAAATATTATATGCCACAAATAATACATAGTGAACAACGCTAAATGTAACTGACAACACTTCAGAGTGATTCATTTGAAACGTAATGCTTTAACGCAACGAAACATTTGCTTACAAACATAATACCTTCAATACAATAGTTAGCACAAGTATGGCATAACTATATGCAAAACAGGAACTGGAAGTTAGCGAGAATATCTGGAAACTGGGAGATAGCGGGTAGGGTTAATGGGAGGAGAAACACCACGAAATAATACATATATATATATATATGTGTGTGTGTGTGTGTGTGTGTGTGTGTGTGTGTGTGTGTGTGTGTGTGTGTGTGTGTGTGTGTGTGTGTGTGTGTGTGTGTGTGTGTGTGTGTGTGTGTGTGTGTGTGGTGAGATTGCGTGCGTCTGTGTGCGTGTGTGTGTTCGTGCGTGCGTGCGTGTGCGTATGTGCATGTGTGCGTGTGTGCGTGCGTGCGTGCGTGCGTGTGTGCGTGTGTGTGTGTGCGTGTGTTGTGTTGTGTGTGGGTGGGTGTGTATTATATATATATATATATATATATATATATATATATATATATATATATATATATATATTTTATTGCGTCATGGCGAAACGAAAATCACACTGAAACAATGTCATTACATTTTCAAACGTTTTCGACTGCCTTTTTCCAGAAGCGCGCATTAACTGTGCGGCGCTGGTGATGCGACCTCCGGATCGTAATTTTCAAACGTTTCATACGGTGACCGCCTTTTCCCCAAGCATCGTAATGTAACACACTTCAACGTACTTCAATTAAAGAACAACACTACTAATACACCTTGCATATCGGCAAAACTAGCTGTATGGGTATAGCTATTGTCATCAACTATTTCATTGTAATACGTCATTATTCATTTCCGAAATATAGCTATTGTAATTTTAATCAAAGCGCCTTGTATCTGAGTATAATATATATATATATATATATATATATATATATATATATATATATATATATATATAATAAAACGATCACATAAATAAAATAGGTACGTGAAACTGAACAGCATTAACTTTATGACAAATCTCATGTAAAAGAGACCTACACGTTCAAATCTGCTTTAATAATTTCGAAAATATCTAGAAATATTATTTAATGGAATAATACATTTTAAACAGCTCACAATAGTTATAGTAAACTGCCTGGTATGCACGACTACACATGTGGAGTATTCGTATGATCGCAACACCTTTATAATCAAATAGTCGCTTCTGCAACTACACTGGACAGTAAACAGTAGGTACGCGAATCGGTCTAACCTGGTATTGCACTTACCCAGCGCGGGACACTGCCGGAGCGGGCAATTGTCAAATGCGATCGGCACCTAAATTAACAGCTTCCGGCTGTAGCTGTCAGATCACGCGGTGAGCACACGTTGCTAACCATGAAAATGCGTAATGACTGGCCTTCAAATAAACATGCATGTACTTTCATATAACAGCGTGTGTATCACGTGTGGTGATAAAGGAACGGTCCATATCCTTCCAGGGTATCATATTTCCAACTTTGGCCGATGCCGCGTACATAATATGATATCTAATTATGTATGAGTATATAAATATATATATATATCATATCATTATTATTATATATATATATATATATATATATATATGTATATATATATATATATATATATATATATATATATATATATATATATATATATATACACATATATAATATAATATAATATAATATAATATAATATAATATAATATAATATAATATAATATAATATAATATAATATAATATAATATAATATAATATAATATAATATAATATAATATAATATAATATAATATAATATAATATAATATAATATAATATAATATAATATAATATAATATAATATAATATAATATAATATAATATAATATAATATAATATAATATAATATAATATAATATAATATAATATAATATAATATAATATAATATAATATAATATAATATAATATAATATAATATAATATAATATAATATAATATAATATAATATAATATAATATAATATAATATAATATAATATAATATAATATAATATAATATAATATAATATAATATAATATAATATAATATAATATAATATAATATAATATAATATAATATAATATAATATAATATAATATAATATAATATAATATAATATAATATAATATAATATAATATAATATAATATAATATAATATAATATAATATAATATAATATAATATAATATAATATAATATAATATAATATAATATAATATAATATAATATAATATAATATAATATAATATAATATAATATAATATAATATAATATAATATAATATAATATCATATCATATAATATCATATAATATCATATCATATCATATCATATCATATAATATCATATAATATCATATCATATCATATCATATCATATCATATAATATAATATAATATATAATATAATATAATATAATATAATATAATATAATATAATATAATATAATATAATATAATATAATATAATATAATATAATATAATATAATATAATATAATATAATATAATATAATATAATATAATATCATATCATATAATATCATATAATATCATATCATATCATATCATATCATATCATATCATATCATATCATATCATATCATATCATATCATATCATATCATATCATATCATATCATATCATATCATATCATATCATATCATATCATATCATATCATATCATATCATATCATATCATATCATATCATATCATATCATATCATATCATATCATATCATATCATATCATATCATATCATATCATATCATATCATATCATATCATATCATATCATATCATATCATATCATATCATATCATATCATATCATATCATATCATATCATATCATATCATATCATATCATATCATATCATATCATATCATATCATATCATATCATATCATATCATATCATATCATATCATCATATCATATCATATCATATCATATCATATCATATCATATCATATCATATCATATATATATATATAATATAATATTATATATATATATATATATACACACGCACGCATTTAATTCGCCGAAGTAATGAAATATTTGCAGCAAATACACTTTTCTTTTTAAAATCTCAGTGCATCTTGAAACTTCACTGCGCTTTCGTAATTACACATTATGAACTTTTCCCTCACTCTTTTCGTTTGTACTCGAATCCTATCATTCCCAAATATGGTACAATCAATGTAGTCCGGATAAATACGGATCCTGTTATCCTACATGTGGAAAGAGTGTTGGTTGCTTCTGATAGTTTTATTATCTCACCAGTTACCCTGGGTTCCTCCACAATGGGCCGAAGATTGCGTATACTAGTTTATCGTTGATAACAAGATATGCGTATTGTGATAGTTGAATGCAGTCAGGTAAGATAATCCTGATTATTTTGTTAACAATGTCATTTTGTTAACAATGTCATTTTGTTATTGACACCTTTCCTGCTAGTCTGCCACCATAAAGTGGCTCGACGGTCTTGCCCAATATGCAAGTAATACATCAAGTCCAGAGGCAGCAGCAGGCTTGACAATCCGAAGGTGAAGTATCTCAAGGTATTATGTATTTTTTTTCCATAGCCATGTTTATTTTCCACCATCTGAAATATGACAAGACAAGAAACAAACAAGTCTGAAATAATAGTAGGGTAATGTACTTGTATGTTGGTATATAATAGAAATGTCTTCATTCAATGAGGCAACCTTGGCTTATTGTAAACAAACACCTCATTAATATTTCTCGTTTGTGATAGTTATGAGAGTGGGGATATATCTCTTAGACAATTACCACCTGTTTTAAAACAGCATTTGGCTGCTCAGTCACTGCTAATCTAAATAGATCGATGGTAGTCGTGGCTTGAGTGACGCGCGCGCAGGCTTTAACTTGTAAACATGTTTTCACATGCATCTTTCCATCTGTAATGTGTTCTGGTGATGACACTTTTCAAACATACATGACATTTTTGAATTAAATCAGGCTCATATTGACAATTAAATTGGTTAAATACAGATGACACATCGATTAATGGTCTTGCCATATGATCGCATGTATACTGAGCGATAATAGGGAACATATTATATACCGCGTTGAACTCGTCTCAAGCGTATAACTAATATCAACAGTGGGTCAAACAGGTCTCCACTGTATATCAGCTACACCCTTCGACGACATAAAGCACTTGAGATGTGGTAATAGATGAATCAAAATACCGTATTTCTGAAAAAACGGAAATAATAGGCTTTAACAGAAGCCATCTTTAAAAATTGTGCGAATTGTTATGTTGTTGAAGGTGACAAAATTGCTCTAGGTGACGTATTATTTGAGATATGGTGACATTTGTATTGACGACCTCCATCGTTAAAAAATCGCAGAAATAAATGCCGGAGGAGCCAAGATATTGAATTTGGCAGCCATTTTGAAAAATGGCCGTCGCCACATTATGCCCAGTTTCTGAAAATTCCACCTCATCATGCTGTCGGTCGCGAAGCGACAAAGACTGCTTCCATCTCTTGACGGTTGCTATCCATTTATCTCTGTGGTGTGACAGTGATGTCCATGAGTCGATCTTTTATGTCTCTCAGCTTCAAGTTTCTCTTGATGGTATCCTTGAACCGGAGACGAGGGCGCCCTCTGTTTCTGTGACCTGAAGACAGTTGATAGTAGAGATTCTGCTTTGGTAGCCTGTCTGCTGACATCCTCATGAGGTGTCCAGTCCACCGGAGATTCTTTCTGATCAGAAGATCTTCCATAGATGATCGAACGCAGATGTCGCATCATGAAGGCATGCAGCTTTTTCACCTGTCGCCTGTACAGTGTCCAGGCCTTGGCTGCGTATAGGAGGGTGGACAGCACGATTGCACGGTATATCTTGCCTTTAACCCGCATGGTAGTTCTTCCAGAGTCTCTGGTGTAGTCGGCCGAAAGAGCCTTGGCCATCCTCCTCTGTATTTCATCGTCAATGCATCCATTACTTGATATAGTGCTTCCGGGGTAGGTGAATTCCAGAACAGAGTTCAACTTGTTTCCATCAACCATGATATCCGCTTCTCGGTTTCTTGTATAGTTGGGTTGGTACAGCACCTCGGTCGTCTTGATGTAGTAGAATTGTAAAGCCATATGTACATATTATTCAAATCAACAGTCAAACTTTCTTAAGTACGAAATGTCTACGGGTGTATAGGGCAGGGCTTGGACTACATATCCCGGCCCGCACCGCACTAGTCGTAGAGCGCAGTGGCTCAGTGGTAGACCGTCGGACTCTCGACCAGGGTTCGAATCATTAGCTGCGGTGTTAACACCTTGGACAGGTTAGTTTCCCTCTACATTGCTCCTGTTCAGGCAGCTGTATAATTGAGTACCTGGCAATAGACAGTGGTGGATATGTGTACGAGCAGCCTTCGCACATTAATTGTAGCATATGGCTGGATGCTTCCCAGAGAAGTTGAGATGGTGTCTGATTGAACAGGTCTGTCAGGGATAAAGTGTAAAGCGCACCGCAACAAAACAAATCCAGCCCGCGCTGGGCCTTAGCGGCATTATCCAAGAGTAGGATAAACCTGCTGATTGGTTCTCTGGCCGAATTAGAAATAACAAATTAAATAGGGAATATCCATATTATCAAATAATACTATATTATTATAAAAACTATTCAAAATTAAAGTTATATTCGCCCAAAATAAACAGAATACAACTGTCAGTTGAAGAAGGAATTATGGTAGGATTAGCTTCGATTAGTCAGGGGTGACAGGACTTCACACAGACAACATTCAAAAGCTGTCTAAGTGACCAGACTATCTTCTCGGCGTAGTTACTCAGCCGAGCGACAGTCGGTTAAGCGAGACTAGTACTGCCCGTCTGGTCTGTCCTCACGGCACCATATGCTTCTGTTGGGTCAACCTATTTAGTACCTGTTCGTGCCTCCCGCAAACGCAGCATCTTTCAAACCCGTTGCAACAAAAAAAACAAAATATGATGCGACGACATGCCGTGGTGCGGAGTTACCAGAGCAGCTAATCTCGTTGAAATATCGAATATAAATTGTAACTATTTGAAGGAAATAAAGCTGCGCATTTTTAAGTTTGTCAGTATTATTTCATCTACCTAATTAAATAACCAATTGAAACGGTATCAATAGCAGCAGTATTACTATTATTACTATCACTATCATTATTATCACTACTGCTACTGCTACTGCTACTAGAACTGCTACTGCTACTGCTACTGCTACTGCTACTGCTACTGCTACTGCTACTGCTACTGCTACTGCTACTGCTACTGCTACTGCTACTGCTACTGCTACTGCTACTGCTACTGCTACTGCTACTGCTACTGCTACTGCTACTGCTACTGCTACTGCTACTGCTACTGCTACTGCTACTGCTACTGCTACTGCTACTGCTACTGCTACTGCTACTGCTACTGCTACTGCTACTGCTACTGCTACTGCTACTGCTACTGCTACTGCTACTGCTACTGATACTGCTACTGCTACTGCTACTGCTACTGCTACTGCTACTGCTACTGCTACTGCTACTGCTACTACTACTACTACTATTACTACTACTACTACTACTACTACTACTACTACTACTACTACTACTACTACTACTACTACTACTACTACTACTACTACTACAACTACTACAACTACTACTGCTACTACTACTACTACTACTCCTGTTATCTTAGAAACAGCAGGTATATGCGACAAATATTCGTCTCGTTTAATTATATCGACAACTTTCAGTTTTTACCCGACACGTGGACCTACTTGAACGGATGATCGCTTTGTCCGACTTCTGCATCGTTGGAACGATTCGATAATGGCGTGATGCTCGGTCCGTGTATATGCCGTTTTTTCCTTTTTCGTTTTCAAATTTGCGAACGAAAAACGAATAACGAATTCCTTTTTCGTTTTTAGTTTTCAAATTTGCGAACGGCCCTAAAATTGATCCTTGGGGGACGCCTCGTTTAATAGGTAAAGTATATCATTGTACCTCTTCTAGTCTAACAGACTGCTTACAGTTAGTTGCATATTATTGTATTAGATGTATTGCTGTGAGCTCCATTCCAATGACTCCTGGCTACCTCACTGATCCGTTCACGGTAAACAATAGTGTATATGATTGTCGCACTTGCAACTGCACAAATATTCCTGTCAAGAAGTACAACTTGTCTTTAGGCCAGTGTAAATTTGCTTACTTACAAGTTTTGAAAACTTTGGGACACTATCCCGGAATGTATACAGAATGCAAGCAGTTCAGAGATCTTTAAAACACACATTTTAACAGTTTCTCATGATAGATGTACACACTTGCAAACATTTCATGATAGATATGGCTGAGTGATTGTTTGCATTTGGCTGGTAGATTGTTTAGATTAATAAATATATGTGTGGTGGTGGTAGTGGTAGTCATGGTAAGGACTTTATCTCAGACAATCAAATTTTTATTATTATTATTATTATTATTGTTATGTAGAAGTGGATGAGTTTGAGCAGTTTGCCAGTAGAATATGGACTGTCGTGTCACCTGACTGTTTATTAGCAACTGAAATGGAATATTTATGGAGTTGCAAGTGTGACACACATGCAACTATTCAACTAACTGCAAGCAGTCTGTAAGACTAGAAGAGGTACAATGATATACTTTACCTATAAAAATAGGCGTCCCCCAAGGATCAATATTAGGGTCACTGGCATTGTTATTTACTATAATTATATCAATGATTTCCAAAAGCCAGCATAACTATAACATAATTAGAGACCTCATTGAACAAGTTCAGCGGCGGGCAACACGACTTGTGCCGGAAACAAAGGGACTACCATACATGCAATATTTACCTGTAGGTACTTAGATATACCACTTCACCGGTGCAATGTCTGCGAATTTGTTTTCAAAACGCTGCCAGTGCGATCGAAATATCGCGCCGAAACTACCAATAATATCCGGCCGAATTTTTGCCACCCGAACTGGCAGTGCGACCGAAGCATCCTTAATGCAAAAACGAAAAATGAAAAACGAATTCGTTTTTCGTTTTTCGTACTTCACTTTTGAAAACGAAAAAGGAAAAAACGGTATATACACGGACCATGCACCTCCCCTGTCGTAGGTTACGGCACGGTTGACAGAATGCTCATTTCGGCTTGGGAGATGTTATATATAATATTATTTATATAATATGATTACATAATGATTCACATATATGTAATATTTTATATATATATATATATATATATATATATATATATATATATATATATATATATATATATATATATATATATATATATGGCGAAACATCAACTAAATACAATGATATGCACATTATATCGTAATGCAGGCGTTTTACCAAAATATTTTTGCTACGATGGTCCATTTCTAAACATCGCCGCCGCTACCACGTGCTTCAGTCGGTACAACGCGCGCCATTCTGACAGACTCTAGTGGCACGAGTTGGCAGTGCACAACGTTTGTGTAACTGAATAAACTAAACGAATTGGTGTTTCTGCCTTGCTACAGTGAACGTGGGTGATCAGCTGTGCAATTTATAAAATTCATAGTTTACAGAGTTATACTGAGAAGAAACTGCACACCATGTTACACGTATATGGGGGTATAAAATGTACGTATACAAAACGGTGCACAATGTAGACTCATAAATAACTCGCTGCTGAGTGTCTTAGTATGTACTGCTTCAGCCTTTACGTCAGTCATCATAGGCTATTAGTGGGTAAGTACCGTATCATTCTAATCGAACTAGACTAGTGACTAATCTACGGCCGAGATATTTAAAAAAAGTAAAAAAGGCAAGTTCTTATATAGCGCAGTATCCAGTCCTCAGGACCGTTCAAAGCGCTTTACACTTTACTTCCATGACAGACCTGTTCACTCAGACACCATCTTGGCTTCTCTGGGAAGCATCCAGCCATATGCTACAATTAATGCGCGAAGGCTGCTCGTACACATATCCACCACTTTCTATAGCCAGGTACTCATTTATTCAGCTGATTGAACTGGAGCAATGTAGAGTGAAAACACTTCCCCAAGGTTTTAACACCGCAGCCAGGAATCGAACCCGGGTTCTCGTAGTCGAGAGTCCGAAGCTCTACCCCTGAGCCATTGCGCTCTACGCAGTGGCTCATTTAGATTAGTTACATTTATAGAAAGATTCGTAACATTACATTTATATGAAATGCTGTTGTTGTTACTAATTCACTCGTTGTGGCTGAAAAGAGGATAGTGCTAAAGAGTGATTTCTCACAGGAAACTGAGTCCTAAAGAGCTCTCACATAGTTTCATCTCCAGATAAGTCGGCCTTGCCAGAATTTAGTACGAGCACTCGTAATTAAAATATACCAGGAAAGCTAGGAAAGGATTAACAGTGGTATATATTTCTACCTGTCTAAAATGTGTAATTTATGTATCTGTGCACTGCATGTTTGCATGTATGCATGCGTGTATGTGTGTGTATGTGTGTATGCATGCATGTATGTGTGTATGTATGTATGTATGTATGCATGCATGCGAACATTGCTCTAACACTTATATGTGTGTAATGATGCGACAAAGAACACGAAATGAACGGAATGAAATTGCATAGTTATTATTGTCATTATGTTATAGTTATTGACAGTAATAACTACGCAGTACACAAGTTCTTATGAACAATATGTAGTGCAGTATCCAGTCTACTGGACTGCTGAAAACATTTTACATTTCACTCCCCGTCATATCTAATCAATCGACACCATGTTATCTTCTCTGGAACTGTTCAGCCAGGTGCAGTGAATGAGCGAAGACTATCGTCACACAAATATCCACACTGTTCTACCAGGTGCTCATTCGTACTGCTGAGTGACCTTGAGCAACGTGGGGTGAGCGACGCCACAGCGCAGTATTTGATCACAGTTCACTGGATTGAAAGTACGAGGCTTTAGTCACTGAGCTACAGCGCTCCACTAAATTACAAATGCTCGACAACCACTGTTTAGATATAACATGTATATACCCACATGTTACACAATGTAAGCCTAAGGCTTTCCTCTGAGAGCTTGACATTGACATAGTCAGTAAATATTGTCGTAACCAAATCTATCCGTTTGTCTTGCCTACAAATGCAAACATACTTGACAAATAACTTTAGCTTGAAAACGATATTGACGCAAACCACACAACATGCCAACGATCGTGATTAAAACAATGTGTATTCTCATATGAGAAAATGTAATATAGTGACATATTGAAGAAACGTCTAACGAAAGGAAGTAACACACACACACACACACACACACACACACACACACACACACACACACACACACACACACACACACACACACACACACACACACACTCACACACACACACACACACACACACACACACACACACACACACACACAAACACACACACACACACACACACACACACACACACACACACACATATATATATATATATATATATATATATATATATATATATATATATATATATATATATATATATATATATATATATATATATATATATATATATATATATATATATATATATATATATATGATGTAGTAGTTTTGCATATATAAGGTTACAATCCCAATTCACTAATTGCGTAACGATTATAAAAGCTATAAATAATAAGCCAGTTAAAGATCTGTTTAAGCATGTTGATAAGGCAGAGAGTCGAGGCGTCTACTGCCAGACCGCGCTCTCGAGAAGACTGCATACTTATGCAGCCACTTCAACTGACAAGATGTATATTGAACAACAATTGTTAAATGTATGCAGTAGTTTATATAAACTCAAAGGCATGCCAAATAACCTTTCATATTCGAGTGTTGCTTAGGTATGTCTGGTATATATCACGTGATATGTTTCACAGCAGCCATGCTTTTTAAGCTATGCATAGTAGTTTAATTATGGCGTAACTATCATGTCAATTATATTAGTAGACTCATGAACATAAACATGAATATACCAGAGCGACAATGCAGTGTACTAAAGGAGGCGTGATCCTACAATGTTATTTCATTTAAATTATTGTAGGCACTATGCAACACATGTGTAAAACAAACATACCATATATCAGTTTATGAGCAAATAAAACACAACTTAAACGGTATAATGTTTATTTCCAAATTCATTTATCCTCAATGTTGCTACAACGACAGCAGTACAGTGCTTATCTCAAGGTTTGTTTGTTTCGCATAAGAGCTCGAACAAAACGTAGTATAATGTTTATTTCCAATGTCATTGGTTCCCCATGTCTATACATGTTCAATGTTGTTGGCAAACGACATGATTTCGTCAGCGAATTGGTGACACAGTTTTTTTGTCGTATCGGTGGATATTAACAATAATCGCAATGTGTGCTTCTGACATTGTCATTCAGAGCCATTTTGTTCGTTGTGTGTGAGTCAGAGACGCCTAAAAATGTGCTGTTTACATAATCTAAAATGCACATGATAATTACTACCGTTATTATTACTGCATGTCTCCATGACAACGCTCTGATCTCGTGGGCTCCTCGCTGTCTAGCACCTGTAGTACTGACGTAGACAAAGTGTCAGACAGGTGAGGAGTTCGAAGCCACGTGTATCAACAATACAGTCCGTCTCACATCTCTCATGCTCGTCGAAACATTCATCGGCGACAGCTTTCTCTATCTCATCGCCGGCGTC
>OZ024862.1:1302669-1312669 GCA_964017155.1 Oasisia sp. SBJ-2009
AAAAAGATTATTAGACATGTGAAATTATAAACAAAACACTATAACCAGCTATACTGCAATTATATATATATATAAACACACACACACACACACACATATATATATATATATATATATATATATATATATATATATATATATATATATATATATATGTATATATATATATATATGTCCTATGTATGTATATTATATTATATTTTAGCTAATTATTTATTATATCGATATATTTATTATAGCGATTTATTTCCCCGCTCTACGTCGGTTTACGAGACAGTTTGGCAACACGTACGGACACAGCTTAACTATAATTAATAACAGGTACACATACGTGGGTCAGTAAGATAATGATATTATAAGTATTAATTAAAACAATGTATTCATATTTACATAAATATGCAAACATGCTGACAGTTCCTGTGACCTTCCATAATAACAATGACAACAGACGGTCGTAGTTTTAACAATAACAATAACATATTTGTGAGAGTATCAAGATAAATAATGTGTGGCCTCTATACCGGCCACGTCCCGCTGTTGACAGTTGAAGGCCAAGGTCAGCCCGCCTCGTCTCCTCCCCACGCCTGTTCCCGTTCTTATTTATAATATTACATATGTCAATGACATTATTAATGTGTCAAACGTCCTATTCCATATCGTATTTATACGTGACATGGATGTTTTGTCAGTGGTAAACAGTTTAGCGAGCTGGATCGACACTATCACGAATAACGTGGACTTGTGCGCATGCGTCGGGATGTGGTCAGAGCATACACCGCCCCCCCCCCCCCCCCCCGAGGGCGCACAAACATCGATTGGACTTTTAACACCTAAACAGGACCCAGTCCAGTGTATGGAAGAAGAAGAATAAAGAACTCACAAAATAGTCATTTGGTTATACTACAACCAACTATCATTAAATATCACTAAAACACACTTTGTATATTATCTTCATTCAAATAGGCTTAACTTCCCAAAGTGTAGGACGCCTCCACTTCTGTCGTAGGCGATAAACATCCAGCTACTGCAGCCCAAGAGCTGATTGGCAACGACAATGTCACCGTTCTCAATGTGTGTGACGGCTGATGTCAATTAATATATCATCACGATTCAAAGGAATTGTTACTAGACAAAGGTCAAATCGTGCATTGCTGTTGTGACCCTTCTTCTCTCCCACGATCCTTCTTCACAGCCCTGATCCTTCTTACCCAGATTTATTTCCAACATACCTTCACCTTCTCCTATTGTGTTGCTGTTATTATCACCGTCTGTGGGTCATAGATGAATGCTGGGGTAACAAACGTGCTGAGCACGTTTCATTTAAGTTTACGTGATATGCATCTACCTCTCGCCACCTTTCGACTTTCTTCCAATTGGTTGCTCCTGCTATAATCCTGAGTGTAGCCAAAGCAATTTATCTAATTGACTTTACACTGGGTAAATGGAACTTCCTATCGTTTATATATAAATGTTAATAAACAGTTACATGTAGTGAAATTACTGGCCAACGCCTCACCATCCATGTTAAAGTACGAATGTTTAATTACTGTTTTATCAGAGAAAGTAACTACGTCTTGTTATTTGTCAAGTTTCTTCTCTGTATGTTTCGGAGATATATCGTGAGGAATATGGCGACCGACCTTAAGTGGCTATTATGTATGGGCCATGGGTTCGTGTACTTTTAGGAGTGTGTCGTTTTCCACTTAGTTTCTTACTTTGACGTCTCGTACGAATGTTTCTACTGATCTGCCAGCTACATTGGTCAGAAACCCTGGTTGTCATTTCGGTGTATTCGATCATTTGTGTGTGTGTGTGTGTGTGTGTGTGTGTGTGTGTGCGCGCGTGCGTGCGTGCGCGTGCGTGTGTGTGTGTGTGTGTGCGTGCGTGCGTGTGTGTGTGTATGCGTGTACATGTGTGTGTCCGCTTATACGATCAAATAAGTAAAAATGTGCTGTGCATACTCTTTCATAAAACAGGTAAACACGACAGTTTGGCTGATGATACAACTTTAATCCATCATCGCCGCCTCGTTTTGATATAACGCCACGCTTGCATTGGGGTGTGTAAACTCTGAAATGAACTGACGCCAAGTAGCTGGAAATTCATATCACATTAATTAAGTAAATACATTCGCTTTGTATTGCTTTATTCGCAGTGCTCTGTGTTTATCTTGGATATGTTTCAATGCTGACCTATAGTTTTGGAATGCAGAGCTGGCAGCCGATTCTGATATTGATCTTTTGTCCTACTCATAAAAGCAACACGGTCACATACCCCAATAAAAGTTCACATTTAACTGTCTGCACACAAACGAGAAGTGGTCAACAGCACATGGTTTAGTCAAAGCCCCATTTTACGTTATTGAAAAAAAATGTCTGTACTGCAATCACACGTTATTGGAAATTAACCAGTTAGCGTTACCAATGTGTGTTAGCATTGACAAGTTGTGTAGACAACCGTATTCCGATGAATCAGTATACTATGTCTCCAAATACGACATCAATAAAACAGGTCTACCGTTATGACTTTATAGTACTGCATTGTATATTGTGTGTGCTTCCCTGCGCCTGCGCCCGCGCCCGCGCCCGCGCCCGCGCCCGCGCCCGCGCCCGCGCCCGCGCCCGCGCCCGCGCCCGCGCCCGCGCCCGCGCCCGCGCCCGCGCCCGCGCCCGCGCCCGCGCCCGCGCCCGCGCCCGCGCCCGCGCCCGCGCCCGCGCCCGCGCCCGCGCCCGCGCCCGCGCCTGCGCTTCCCTGTCCGCTCGCTCGCTTGCCCGCCCGCCCGCCCTCCCGCCCGCCCGCCCTCCCTCCCGCCCGCCCGCCCGTCCGTCCGCCCGTCCGGCCGGCCGTCCGCCCGCCCTCCCGCCCACCCGCCCGCCCGTCCGTCCGTCCGCCCGCCCGTCCGTCCGGCCGGCCGTCCGCCCGCCCGCCCGTCCGCCCGCCCGCCCGCCCGCCCGCCCGCCCGCCCGCCCGCCCGCCCGCCCGCCCGCCCGCCCGCCCGCCCGCCCGCCCGCCCGCAATATTACACACTAACCAAGTTGTCGTTCAGCACAGATTATACTCCTCCATACACCATCCCAGGCGAAGGAGAAAAAGTCATTCAGCATACAATATACTCTTTCATACAACGTCCTAAGCAAAATATAAATTGTACACCGAATGTAAATTCGTGACAAAACGTCTGGCATTTCCTGTAGTCCACGTAGCATCGTTCAATGTCAGCCTCTGTCATCTTGTCATTCGTGTAAGTGTCTCCATCAGATTCGGTCAATTTGTCGTTGGCTTCGGAGTTGCTGGCAGACCTCGCCATTTTGTCATCTCCATTTGTAATTCTAGAAGATCCCGCCATCTTGTCATCCATCGGCGACGACAAAGCCAGAGACATAGTCAACGCAAGGACGACGACGGTGTACTAAAGCCAAGAGACACTAGTGTAGTGTCATGACGGGCGGGGCCCATTGAATTGTCAGTCATCATGATGTGTCGATACATTATGGTGATTACGCAAAACTGGTAGAAACTCACTACTAAGTTGTGATCTGAATGGAGAGGTGACCGTATTGGTGGGAATACTTGTCTACACTTTATGTTACGAATATTAGGGTCTCCCTCAATGTGACCGTATTTGTGAGGTGACGTTACTGAGTTGACCGTAAAGCGATGGCTGACTATGTTATGTTTTTGTTTCACATCGTTTATCTCAACCAATTACGACCACCCTGTTAGCGCATGCAAACACGAACTAATCGAATCACTCGGGCATGTTTGGCAAACATTATATCTACATACCAACTTGATAGCTATTTTGGTTGTAGCAGCAACAGAACTGTGAAGGCGCAGGACCAGAGACACACAGCGACGTTGGACGGTTGACGACGACGGACTGCAACGGCACGACGCACTCACTCGAACCTCGAGGCACGGCACGTTTTGTCTATTTGAACTAATCGACACTAAGAGGCCTATTGTCTCGACATCTTATAAATATTCATGTGATGCTCTATTTAAGTGTTTTATGTGGACGCTTTGTCTCAGCTGCTAGTGAGCTAAGGTAACATACTCAAGACATTCCAACGTTTATGTACGATAAAAACAACTCACAATTATCAAAAGTTACAACTGCATACAGGATTGTTTGATCGATGAGATATCATTACAAGATGTATAATGTGGCTCTAAAATAGAAGCTTTCTAAAATATGCTGCCCTATAAGCACGGATACATTTGAACCATTTTGTCTTCTAACAGCACATCATTCACTATGTCATGTGTAGTCGCCATTTCTCAAATGCAGTAAACGTTACGGATTTTCATTGGCCAGTCTATTTTTGCCGCTGAGCACATAGCTCACGTTCAACGCACACGGTGAGGCTTTCGCCTCGCGAGGCGGAAAGTATTAAACACGATAGATATTTTGCTCACCGCCTCGCGTGGCACTTTGCTCATGAAATGTGCAGCGCACACGAGAGCTATCAGCTGAGCCAACTGGCTGTTAGCCCAACTGAGAGCTCTTGTGTGGTATCGGGCTTCTGTGACAAGGCAAATGGAACAAATGAGCGAGTGACGTATTGAACATTGTGTAGCATTTCAGAAGAGTATCGCTGTCAATGCCTGCGTCGCGTAAAAACGTGAGCATAAATTCGAAAGAGCAGCCACACGTGTATCATCCAATAATTGTACTCAACCAGAACACGCATTTTAACCTATGCTAACGTCTCGAAAATATGAATCGATAAATCTAACCGATGTGATAGATAAGTGGACTAACCAATGACTAAATATGTCAATGTTGCTACACATGTGTGCCAGATGCTATCTGCGTCTTTTTGCAGGGTTATGTGAAATTTCAGCATCCATATTTCTGTTCTTGATACCTTTCATTATCGCGTGTCAGCGAGTCAAGAAAATCGATTTATAACGTTTCCTGCACGCGTCACCCTCGCCAGTTTGTGAAAAATAGTGGCGCAACACTGTACTAAACATTCTGGCAATCGCTTGTGTAACTACCGATTACCAGACGGTACGAATTAGGCGAAATTAACATACACACACACGCACACACACACGCACACGCACACGCACACGCACACGCACACGAGTGCGTTTAAGCGTGCGGCGTGCGTGCGTGCGTGCGTGCGTGCGTGCGTGCGTGCGTGTGTGTGTGTGTGTGTGTGTGTGTGAAAGTCAACACATCTTGCAAACCTTCAAATGAACATAGTTTCGATTAATAGCGTTTGTATGACGTGTGATGATAAAGGAACGGTCCATAACATTTCAGGGTATCATCCTTGCTGTCATATTTCCAACTTTGGACGACGCCACATATCTTCTACGTGACGCGGTAGATGTGGAGTAATTCGTTGTTCATGTCACTGAACATTTTCCAACATAAATATATACATCTGTATATATATAATATATATATACATATATATATATATATATATATATATATATATATATATATATATATATATATATATATATATATATATAATGTTTATGACGTTCGCGGCATTCCACAACAAATTAAATATTCGTACGTCATTTCGCCGTTGCCATTCCAGGTAACAGCGCTACTTCCTACTTCACTTTGACGGGGAGAAAATAAGGTTTCCAAAATTATTTGACGAGGCCTATAAATTAAGTAGATATCCCACCATAGTTACATTAAGAAATTTGTATGACACACACACAATGTGACTACACTTGTTTGACATTTGGTTTAGCCTGGAGCGGGGAGCGGATTTCTCGCACGGAAGAAGACAGCCATATAATGATCACAAGAATTAGCGTATTACTGTTCTAGTGTATCAAGGTGCGGCAACATTATTTTGTTGAATGGTGTTTTTATAAATCCTCCCGACAACACTGTTTTTGGTAAATGGTTTACAAAACACTCCTCACGACACACATCGGGTTACAGTTGAAAAACCAACACAACATCTTTCTTGCAAACACGCCACCATCGCCGTGGAAATGTCATAATTCCATTACTAACTAGGTCTCTCTTATTACCATTGCAAATTAATTATTCGACAGTTCTTAAGTACTACAGCAAGTAAAGATCGTTATATGCTGACGCGGTGCGGTGGAAGCCGGTGGAAGGGAGGAAGGTCAAAGGTCAAAACGTTAAAGGTCATGTAAGTAAATGCAGTTCTTATATAGCGCAATATCCAATCCTCAGGACCGTTCAAAGCGCTTTACGCTCCTAGCGGACATGCCATAAACTAGTACTGTCCAAATTCGTGCATATTAAAAATATTAGGTCAAATGAGGGTCAAAGGCCCCCTGGTGGACTACAGACTAAGCCAAAAGACCGAGTGGCTAACGTTATGTCGTACCACGGACTTATATGCACTGGACTGCTGTCTCCGGGTTCAATGCCGCTAGAGTAGCGTAGCAAGGTCAACTTCGCACAAGAGGTATTGGTTACTTCCGGTTGTCTGCTGATTGCCGTCAATTTCGCAGTTGACCGCAGGAAAACATCGTATAAATCAGTTATTTGGATAAAATCATCCATGACATGTATGTTTAATAAAATCCTAGCAAATACATTGTTTGGAAAGTTGTTTTGAGTGAAGTATTGACAACTTTAAACGGCTGAAATGCGTTGCCGCGAAAACGTAATCGACCAAGTACCAACTACGAAGTACTACTACTACTACTACTACTACTACTACTACTACTTACTACTACTACTACTACTACTACTACTACTACTACTACTACTACTACTACTACTACCAATACTACTACTACTACCACTACCACTACTACTACCACTACCACTACTACTACCACTACCACTACTACTATCACTACTACTACTACCACCACTACTATCACTACTACCAATACTAATACCACTACCACTACCACTACCACTACCACTACCACTACCACTACTACTACTACTTCTACAACTACTACTAGTCAGGTACTCGTACGTGTGGCACCCCCTTTAGACCTTACACTTACTATAGATAATAACCGACATTACTCACACTGATCTTGACGTAGTTGACTTCTGCTCGCTCGCTGACTGGTCACGCCGGACGCCTCAGCGCGTTGACGGAACATCCGTGCAGTGGCCGGTGGCCGTAATGTTTCCACTTTGATATAATAAGTAAGCCACTAACGTTAAAAATGTTATTACTGTTCGAAATGGTTGTTCTACATCAACTCTTTCACGTTCGTAGCATGTCACCTTTCGCTTTTGGTTCTCTTTAACTCTTTTTATATGTTTCATATAGCAAAAAACACCTAGCATCTATCAAACTCAAAACACAGGAAAATAGACTGACATACTTTAATTCTGCCATCACGCGAGGGGGCGATATCAAAGGTTTCTAAAGGTCATCAAATTAGAAAAAGGTCTCATAAAACATCATGTCAAGAACACACATTCACGCCGACAATGTCACCAATGTTAATTTTCATACGTGCTCAACGACAGTGTTACCAACTTACGTGAAATTCACACATAGTTTGACGACAGTTTCATCTGTTCCTGTCTTGGTAGCAATAACTGGTATTTAATTTTATTAGATGTAGATAAGAAATGCTTCCTTTCCAATGCCTTGTTCAAGGCTCTGAGAAGTGGATATTTCCCATGTTCACAGAACCTGCCGGTGAAGTCGTCCTTGTCTATAGTGTAGGCTGCCCATCCGCCAACACCGTTTTCCTTCAACCACCTAACCTGATAGAAACATGCGTCATACCCATCACTCAGAAAGCATGTATAACGGAATATTACACGAAATTATTAAACTCGGTGCATAAAAAATCCTTAAAACCAGGTAAAGCATTGTATAGTTCGGTGCCTGGGCGTCATTTGAAACACATTGGAAGGTGCTGTTCTATACCAGTACATTTCTAGTGGTGTGATGGCTGCAGCAACACAATATCGCACTCACAGCTCACAGTGTACACTGTGGTGTAGTCCATCACGTTAAAACACTAAATAATGAGACCTCCCTTAGTTACCCGGGGCGCGCGCAACTAAATCAACATCACAAGATGGCGTGCGAAAAGTCGACCTTATCAATGTTACGTTTTACCGTAATTTGGTATCGACTAAATTACGTACAACACAGCAGTGTGACGTTAAATAATATCCGTGTGACGTTTACTCTCTGTTCATACATAGCATTATGAATGTGCAGCAAAGCCTAGTGTTTTAAAGGACCAAAAAGGCAACGTTTTCGGGGCATACACCTAATGGAGTTAATATAAAGTAAAAATGTCCACATATACTCAATTTGTTATCGCCAGCGGTTTACCAGAAAAATATTTTTGAACACCCAGCCATCCAAATACTATGAGCAACTCCATCTTAGACTGACGTCACGACGGTGAGGCGCTCTCCGCGCAGATTCCCTGCATGGGGTTTGGCTGTTGTCATGAAATGGCTGCAACTCGGCAACGCGCGTAACATGCTGATAACGGTAAATATAAAGTTGTCTATTATCGCTGAAATCATCCTATCAACTGATGATACATGTCTACATGTCTACTTCAAAGCATTTCTCCTCAAAATGGACCGAGCAAAGTGAACTGTACTTGGACTGGAGGGATTCCAAACAGTACGCCCGCAAATGTGAATCCATTGCTTCAATACTACCGGTTGTTTCAACTATTATTGCAACCGTATGCCGAACAGTAAGGCATAATTACTAAAGTTTACCATATATTTAACCACATATTTAGATACACGTCTATAAGCAGCTGCTAGATGTCACGCCAACTGAACGAACCGTCGAAGACTCGAAGTTGTTGACCCTTCACAACGTCGCAGGAAGCTGATCGGCTTCAGCAGAGACCTGGAATGCTGGGCGCTTATTGGCTGTTAATTATTATTGCCAACTTAACCCTTCACCGATGGCGGCGTCTAGACCATAGTGGATTTCGTTAGAATTTTAGACTTTAAAGTCACATTCTGAGTAAACCGCTGACGTTAAAAAATTGAGTATATGTGGAAATTGTTACTTTGTATAAACTCTATTAGGTATATGACGCAAAACTGTTGCCTTTTTTTACCTTTAAGTATAAATATCACGGGCTGTTGTTTAATTTTCTTCTGGTGATTAATGCAGAGTTGTTAAAATTGTCGTCCGATTACTTGAAAAATTACATTTATACATGACCGTCGCGAATTATGAATAACTGACTCACACGTGCGCAATAACGTTACCCGGATAACATTTAACGGCCGGATAAGTTAAATGTACAAAGTACCTTGGTCATGAGAGACTTCTTGTTATCGAATATCATCCACTGGCGTCCATTGAACGCATATTCCATCTTGGATTCAAGGTCAACCGTCCGGATGGTTCCCGGCGTACGCAAAACGAAGTCGCAAACCTAGCCAAAAACACACATACACACCCGTACGCATGCAAGCACACACACACGTACATACACACTCACACACACACACACACACACACACACACACACACACACACACTAACACAGACACACATATTAACACATATACAATCACACAGACACGTACACACACACCAACACGCATACACATACTAACACACACACACACATACTAACATAGACACACACATATAGTAACACATACTCATACACGTACACACACGTACACATACACACACATACACACACGTACACACACGTACACACACACACATATATATATACACACACACAAACACACCCACACACGCACGCACATACAAACACACACATACACACACATACTAACACACACATACGCACACACTTACACACACACACATACTAACGCACACTAACACACAACACAAACATATTAACACACACACTCATAAACACATACCCACACACACACACACACTAACACACACACACACACACACACACACACACACTAACACACACACTCACACACACACATATATATATATATATATATATATATATATATATATATATATATATATATATATCTATATATATATATATATATATATATATATATATATAT
>OZ024862.1:1317669-1335169 GCA_964017155.1 Oasisia sp. SBJ-2009
CATTTCAACATTTAAAATGTTTACATATCGTAGGAAAACAATCTGAGCCTGTACAGACAATCGTTTCTCCTTTCCGCTGTGACAGGGAGAATCTTCGTTAACGCAAGAATGTAGAGCCTAACTGTATGTTGAAGTTTGTGATGTTCAACACTAAATCTGCTGTTACCGATGTTCCACTTTGTAGGAGGAACAGTGTCGTTTTCAACATCATTTCCACACGCTTTGTGTATTCCTGATCCAAACGTTTCTTCGCATTCGCTACACAGCGTTGCTTGCACATCAGGACAGTAACATATATTCCACCACTCGTGTCGTGAATACGTCACGTGACGTCACTTCCGTGTTGTTCGAGTCGGGCATTGTGCATATTAGCCAGTTATGTTAGTCTTAAGACTGGTACAACTCTATGTGAGCTCTTTCATTTTATGAGACGAGTGCAAATGCAAATGTGATACAAGGGAAGCCAGAGTCTATATTATTTTCCTAAGATGTTGCAATTTCTCGTGCTTCTTTGTACAGAGGCCCCAGCACTTAGTTTCGCTATAACTTAAAGGCCATGTCCCTCGTTTTATATACACTACCTGACGTGGACTTTAACCTGAAAGGTCTATGCCTTGTGTAAAGATTATTCAGGTGGAAGCATGCCACACATGAAACACGTTCGATTGAAGGAGGTGTTTCTTCCAAACGCTAACAGGAGAACCTTTTGGAAACAGCTGCATTGTCTTCAAAATATACATGTATGCTCTCTGACCGCTGATGTCTTGTCTTGTTGAACTGCAATCCACACAAGCCGTGGCATATGACTTTGTTTTCCTGGGTAATTGCCGCCATGTTATTACCATCACCGTACCTTGACGGAGAAATTGTCTTAGACAAACAACCAACCCTATGGAAACCGATGCCCTTGTGAGGGATAGTTTTGAAAAGTACTCGCAGCGAAGCACATCCAGCGTTTCTTCCTGATAAAGAGCGCAATTGCTACAATTTGTCATCAGCCATAGTACACTCGATGTTCCAATCAATGACAGACAAGTTCAACGAAATTGATCAACATAGCCATGATTACTGTTACGTTGGCTGTAGCGCCATCCGAAGGATGAGTATGTATGCTCTTACTTACGAGTCCCGTATTGAAAGAAGGTCTTGTATTAGGAGAATTACGTGAGAGCACAGCTCTGTGTTGATGTCTTTTGGAAGGAACGCAGCTTTGCCAGCCCGGTGAACCGCCTTATACTCGTAGTAGCACAGTCTCTTGGTCTTCTCACCTACAACAACGTCATCGTCAGTCCAGTCTAAATGAAACACACCATTTAGAAATACATACATACATACGTACGTACATACATACATACATACATACATACATACATACATACATACATACATACACGCACGCACGCACGCACACACACATACATACATACATACATACGCACGCACGCACGCACGCACACACACACACACACACACACACACACACACACACACACACACACATACATACATACATACATACATACATACACACATATATATATATATATATATATATATATATATATATATATATATAGGTGTGTGTATATGTTTGTGTGTGTATGCATGTATGTATGTGTGTGTGTGTGTGTGTGTGTGTGTGTGTGTGTGTGTGTGTGTGTGTGTGTGTGTGTGTGTGTGTGTGTGTGTGTGTGTGTGTGTGTGTATGGTGACAACTGAGGACATATATATATATGAATACACACCTTCTAACCGAGGACAGGGTTCTAACCAAGGACGTCCTTGGTTAGAACTATGAATATGAGCACATTGTCGACATTCTGGAAGCGTGAAATAATCATGTTTTACGAAAATCAGCGCCAGACCTCGATCAGGTATAATAGTGCACACCGTGTGTACACACCGCTGCGCCCCTGGAAGCTAACTTTTCAGCCGTGTGTATTACAACGGTTTAGCGCGTCCTCGGTTATTCAGTGAAGTGCGGGACAAATCACGTCAGCGGACGATCACATACACCGCGCTACTTATAATAATTATGTGTGTTTGTATATATATATATATATATATATATATATATATATATATATTATAATAGACCACTCGATCAGTCCTGTTTTTGTTTAGTTCGCCATGTGGTGGAACCAGTGGTCAGAGAAGTTATATCAGATAATGGTGTTCACCCGCTATTACAACCAGTTGGATTACTCCGGTTCAACACTCCTGCTATTTTTGTATGAGTGAATACATAGACTTTTAAGCTTCATCGAGCTAAAACCTCTTAGCTTTAACGAAAACCTGTTAGCTTTTACAAAGTATTGCAATGAAAGCAAACACCCATATAAATAATTTACAATATAAAGCATGAGAGAAAATGGTGGCGCCATTCTACGTAGTTTTCTCGAGTAACTGACATTAATTACATAAACGCCACCACCACAACCTGGCGCTGCTGTCGCTAACGTTTGAACGGGACTATCTAGCAGCCCTGTGACTGGCGATTCGCTGCGTAAACGATTTGTTAGCATTCCGGAGGACATAACTGAGGTCTGATCACCGGACATCGATCGGACGTGTTCTCTGGCACACAGGGAATCAAACACGAACGGTCGTAGCCTGCGTTTTGTTCGCCTTAAAGAACTTAGGCGGACAGCCGAATCAGCGCATTCTTGGTGACCAATGCATCCTCTAGATTTAATTTTGTATAGGTACATCATAATCCGCTAGGTGGCGTATTGTAATCTCGCGGTCATTTCCGTTCCAAAAGTTGTGACCAAGATGGCTTCCCGCGTCAGCCGGCGTCAGAAATCACATGGTCGCCCAATTTGCTTTGCCGCTGCATACTGATTAGGAAAATAGTGTCTTTTGACCGTGGAATCAACCAATGGATATTTGTTTTACATTTTGAGCCATTTTTTGTTTACTTCGCCATCGATCGCTTTTCTGTGCATTGAAGTGAAGTTTGATGTTTTCTTTACTTGTGAAATAGACATATAAATCTAACATGGCCATCTATGAAACCTGGTTGTCCATCTAGTATGGTATATTAGCTTTAAAATGGTATATGTAGCATTATTGTGCGTGCCTGGCAGGCGACACACCGAGGTGGGCAACTTTGGCACCCTATGCCGTTCCGTGCGTTTATTTACAACAGCCTATGCCGTAACACGCCGGCTGCACAGCCATCAGCGACGGCGTCGGTGGGCGCTTTCCAGCATTAATTAAATCCACTTTCATCACAATCATCGTGTATTGTTGCTGTTATTATTCACTTGTGTGATTATATATGTATACATATAATCACAGTTTAGCCGTTTTGGGCTTATGTTAGAACGTCATTCTAAAATATTTGAAGGAAAATGTTTATAAACTTCGTCTTCACGTTTGCATTGACAATCGCGTTTCATAGAATTGTTATTAAAATCGGTAAGCATCTTAAACTTTAAAAACAACTTTATTTGCCCGTATAATATTTATATATTTTCTTTTCACCCGTTTTATGTCATTAATCCTAATAAATAGGTCAGATGCTAAATATAGGTAAACTAATTAGGTCATCAACAAACTTCATATTTTACAAGATGGGAATCAGTATATTCATTCATAATTATATATTTATAAATTAAAGTACTCAACCCATTGTATAATTGATCTTACTAATTATTCCCCCGTTTTATGTAATTAAACCTAGTAATTAGGTCAAATGTTAATTATAGCTCAACTAATTATGCCATCAAAATTACTTATGTAATAATGTGGCATAGAAGTCCTTTTTAATTAATTTATAATGTGGCATAGAAGTCCTTTTTAATTAATTAATAATGTGGCATAGAAGTCGTTTGTAATCAATTTATGTTGTTATTCTGAAAAAAGGTCAAATATGCAGTGAAGGTCAACTAATTAGGTCAAGGTCAAATCATATTCACATGTTTTTCTAGATCACATAACTTTTTATTTCACCCCAATATCTTCAGTAGAGGCAATTATATTACCATTTTCCTACATACTCAAACACAGTGCTCCAGCTTCCTGGTCACAAGAAATGGACAGAATTCATTCAATACCAAAAATCGTCCTTTTTCTGAGCACAAAAAGTGGAATTATTTCAGAAATAATAAAGATGTCAAAACAATTCAAAAAGTGTTGAATACTACATAATAAACCCTATCATATGGTGTAATTTGAATAAAATTGGACGTATTAAATTTTTTTATGATGTTCCTCGTGGCTGCGTTTCGGAAAGCAGATGCTAATATCTCGTAATGCTTCGTCCGGTTGGCGCTGGCAGTGGATGAATAGTGAGATAGGGTGGATTGCCGGTACTTTTGCAGTTTAGGCCCGCACCTCGAAAAAACCATCAAAATGTTCACCTACGATGACCAAACTTCGCATGGTGTATCTACTACACCTTTTTTACGCGTATACACTTGTCACATGATCCACAAATAATTATTAATGCCTGAAATCTATCAAAATGTGTACGTAAATAACGCGCTTTCCTCGGCGCCACCTGACGGAGTTCACTGTGACGGTAGTCACTCGACATAACGTCTACATTAAGGTACATTTACAGTCGATGGAACGTCGCAGGACGTTCTCTCGAAATTGTTGTTTTGGCTGTTCTATCTATTGAGCACACATACGGCTTGCACCCACATACAAACTATCGCTGGCTACGCGCCTGCACGGTCAATTTACTTTACCCTTCATATAAAAAGGTATTTGCACCATATAGGGAAAGGGTGACACAATTGTTTTGGTCATGGTTTCTGTTAATAAAAGCTGAGCAACGTGGAAACCTAGGCTGGTGCACAGTTTCTTTTAACACAATTACATGCAGCCTAATCCAGACTATAATAAGATTATTTATACTATTTACTAGTGGGTAAATGCTTCAAGAATGAAGCAGGACTGGGGTAATATGAATGGGAGTGGGACTACTACAGGGTAAATGCTTCGCAGCTAAAACACGTATGAGACTCGAGTTAAAGTAAGGAGACAAGCCCCCCTCGCCCCCTACCCCCTCCCCCCGCCCACCTCCCTTCCCCGTTCATTCATATTTCCGGTTGAAATTGCGCCACTGCAGAACGTTCCTTACCACCGACGGTCACATCGCATGTCGAATATTCCTTGGGAACCCTCGACTCAGTGACAGGTAACAGCGACTTTTGCTAGCTGGCACCGCGAACTATTTATCTCCGTGGCGAGATCGCATAATTTTGATATGGGGTGGAAAATAGGCAAACAAGCGGCAAAATCGGGGGTGGGGGTGGGGTGGGGGTGGGCTTTTCAACCACTGGTGACGGCCTGGGCTCAAATTCTGATTGGTGGTAGGACGAACACGGAGCCAAGCCTGCCACGGACAGCATGCCAGCGCACATTTCAGCCGGAAATATGAATGAACGGGGAAGGGAGAGGACGGCGGCTGGACTGGGGACGGTCGGAAGGAGGTGGGCGGGGGAGGGGGTAGGGGGCGAGGGGGCTTGTCTCCTTACTTTAACTCGAGTCTCATACGTGTTTTAGCTGCGAAGCATTTACCCTGTAGTAGTCCTACTCTCATTCATATTACCCAAGTCCTGCTTCATCCTTGAAGCATTTACCCACTAGTGTTATTCCTTTACCCGCGAAGCCAACATCTGTACATGCAATAGTTGCTGCATGACCTGAAATAATGTCAGTGACAGCCTACAAAACATTACATCAACACGTAAGTCTATGCGGTCATAATGATAATAGTATGACATACTACCATCATAGCCATGCTTCCTGCATTTATCGCCCATTCACAAATCTTTCGACACTTTCCAGTTTTCTTCCCAAACACTTTGCATAACTTTCGTGAGGTTATATAGCAGCCGTGTTGTAGATATTTCTCCGTACAATGCGATATGATGGTTGTATTTGTGCTAAAACAAATGAAACAGCTAATCTTGCGGGAACGATCTCATGAGCATCGAGATCGAGTCAACAGATATTTTGCATTCTGCTGCCACCTGGCGACTTGAACCCGAGTTTCAGGACGCCAGCCAACCCGCCACCAGGGGCGCCAGATCCGGTCCATTTGTTGACACAGCGAAAGTCGAAAGTTTGAAACATCGAAAACTCGAGTTGAGGGAGGAAAATAAAACATTGACGATTTTGCGTATTTGAGGCTTGCTTTGGATTTTCCAAAATGGTATAGCACATGTCTGTAGCTATTCCCAATCGCTGGATCAATTCGGATTCACCTTAGTGTTTAGGAAACTCAATTCCATTCATATTAGAAAGGGTACTGCCGTACCCTTCCTGACAATGACCTCACGCTGATTTCATTGACACTATCAAATGTGTATATGTAGCCAACATAAAATTCAACAAAATTCATTATTCTGATAAATAAACACACGGCAAATTCGTTCAAGTCACACCAACCTTAATTGCACAGCCGAATACGACAAAATGTAACAGATTTTACCCGCCTAACATCGCACTTTGGCATTCATTGATATTCGTGCATAACAAAATTAAAATGAGTATGTTTTATAAGATCATGTGATCGGTTCGCGGCAAGAAAACGTGGGCCATTCCTACATAATCTCAGGTGGATAGTTCAAAGACCTTTTAGAGGAGCTTTAGTTTCAAGGTGTATGTACATGGGGGTTAGTATCAACCAGATGACGAACGACGGTTATTTCCCCACTCAGAAAGACCATCTCCATCTTTTGGAGGGGAGGGGGGAGGGGTACCTACAAGTATTTGCTCTAGCACCACACCGTAATAATGGTGGACATGTTATACGATATCAGTATTTAACAATGGGTGAAGTAGCAGTCTCGTGTGAAGCATTCGGCAAGCTGTAGATGATTTTAAACATCCGTTCCCAAATTGTTTTAGCATACTTGTTGTCAGTGTTGAGTGTTGGGCCACCAGTCGACGTTCCATCGATTGTAAATGTACATTGATGTACATATTATGCCTTCACGTTGACGGACATGTTAGAGTATATCCATTTTTAGCTACGTGTGAGGTTTCGGAGTCATGCGAGTTTAACAGCTATTTGAGGATGATTTAAACAAGCGCTCAGCAAACAAATCCACGTTAGTCGCTAGAGGCGCGGATACGCAACTATGGTCTAGTTGAATATCAGCGCCTCTAGCGACTAACGTGGATTTGTGGAACCCCATTGATTTATCTAAGGACGAGGCTTTTGATGGTGACTCTCCGCAGGCGCCACTGTACAGCCATGCACAAGATAATGATGTTAACAACATTCTCATAGTACACAACACTGTACGTTAGTATTATGTTGGTTAATTCACTGTTAATAGATAACGTCTGTGTTATACCATTTTAAATAATATGTTTACATACATTCAGTATACTTAATTCACATAATGTTACTGTTTATCATTCACGCTTTATGTTTGCCGTATTCTCAAAATGATTAAATACGAAAGGAGGAATGATTCAGTGGGTTGTCGGGTACTATTTCGTGTAGAGCAGTTTGTAATATCCTTTTGTCAGAAGATGTATAATAAGCGAGGCTGGCATTGCATATCGCATACGTCGAGGTGACCGTGATCTCTGAAAGTCGTTGCCAAAGATTCGGCGCCAAAGAGATGAACGGACATATTCAGTGCACGGCGCATATTACTCTTGATATGGACGCTGGTGCGTCGTTTTATCTGTGAGGTGCGCATACAATGAGGCATTATCAGGAGGAATTTAATTGCAAAATTCTTCAGCGAGTAAGTACAGAGACTGCTGACACGTCAATATACCTACCATCAAAAGATTCCACCAGCGGACAGAAATCTAAAACAAAACAAAATAAATTAAATGTAGATGAATATTGTGTAGCCTTCCTTTCTTCAACATGTTATAATATACATGGCTGATATGTGTACATAGTCTCTTTCTCTTTTGGTTTTAAAACAAAGGACCTGCATTGCTAATTGCAACGGTACAAAGATACGTACCCATAATAAGTCCAAACTACTATATTTGGCAATGATGAAAAGTTGTTAATATTATAATTATTACGTCTACGTCTAGCCCGATGTTAGCCGCGTACACAGATTACGAAACATCAGGCAGATGTATACTAGTCCATTTGCCGCTCCTATGCTTATAATGGTAAACCTATGAATGTTGTATAGTATAAGGTGTTTTGGTGGATTTGTCATCACATAGGGTCACTGATGAAATCCGGTTGGGTTATCACTCAGACAACCTTGGGGAAATGTCTTTATATGCAGATTAGTACGGCCATTATCGAAAAATCTATTTTATTCAATACTGTCGAAAGTATGCATGATAATGTCACAAAAATTATGTCTATGCTGACGTTTTCATGGTGAATGATTACGATAGACACCATTAGAAAGTTGTAACATATATATATATATATATATATATATATATATATATATATATATATATATATTGCTAATATGCAAATTAGCCACAGCCATTTAAAAAAACTACTTATTCATAATCTCTGAAAGTATGCATGATAATGTCATGAACATTATGTCTATGCTTATGTTTTCATGGTGAATGATTATGATAGGCACCATTAGAAAGTCATAATATGTAAATATATATATATATATATATATATAGATATAGATATATATATATATATATATATATATATATATATATATATATATATATATATATCTATATATATATATATACATATATATATATATATATATATATATATATATATATATAACTATATATATATAACTATATATATAGATATATATATATATATATATATATATATATATATATATATATTAATATTAATTAATAACTAATATGCAATTTACCCACCGCCATTATTTTAAAAACTACTTTTTTCAAAATCTCTGAAAGTATGCATGATAATGTCACAAAAATTATGTCTGTGCTTATGGTTTCATGGTTAACGATTACGATAGGCGCCATTAGAAAGTTGTAATATGTAAATATATATTGCTAATATGCAAATTAGCCACCGTCATTATTTAATAAAAAAACATATTTTTCATAATGTCTTCTGTACTCTTTTCATAATTATGAATTTCCATACTTATTCTGAAAATTTACCATTTTACATTCCCATCCATTTCAAGCAACAGTGATGTACTATACACTATTGTCAATGGTCAAGTAGCTCTAAATGAGGTCAGTGTCAGCGATGCCGTTCTTATTGGTGGCACAGTAATTCTGTAACGCCCTTCCATCTGGATTCCGTGCCAAGATTTCCAGTCACGTGAAGACGATGGAGCAGCTTAAACGAGGCATGAAAGTTGGTGACAAGACAGCGTTTGACTTGGAGACAATCTTCCTTTGTCTGCTTATGGTTGGACAAAAGCGACAGATGCAGCTGGCACCCATATTCCAATATGAGTTGTGCAACATACCTCCCTCACTCATCGATTAGTATGGCTGCTTACGGAAGGGGAACAAATGTATCCTAGCCAATCGTCTCGGATTGAAACACGTCTTTGCTCCCGCACCAGACACACAGATGCTTTGTCACATTGTTTGGCCACACGGCGTAGACGCCTCTTACCTCAGTGAAAATACAGAGCAGGTCCTAGTATTCGATAGGTACGACGATCTGTCAGCTAAAGATCACGAAAGAATGCAACGTGCTGGTGAGGGTTCCACAGATTACAACCTGGCCGCCAACAGTCCACTACCCAATTGGAATGCCATTTTCAAGAACAAGCACAACAAACGGGAACTCTCACGGGTGCTGTCCTTATTCAACCTCGGTCCTAATGTAACAATGGACAGTCGATGCGATGGTGCATTTACACACGATGAGGCTGATGTCACTATGACAGCATACATGCTACAAGCTGCAGAATTTGGTAAGGATGTAATCAGAATCCTTAGTGATGATAATGATGTCTTTGTGATGTTAGTAATACTGGGTCTGGAAAATGCAATCACACTGTAGTGTGCAGATGCAGCGCAGGAATGGTGTGGTTGTGGACATCAACGCGACCTGTACCGAGCTGGGTCCTAAGTGTTTGCAGCTAATGGGTATGCATGTTCTTAGTGGATGCAACATTGTGTCCTACCCCTTCAATAAGTGTAAAATCAGTGCACTGAATATTATTCAGGCAGGTGATTTTCCTGGGTTGTACCAGGTGCTGGGTGAAGAGGATGCCACACATTCAGACCTTATGGAAACAGGTCAAAGGTTCTTCGCAGCCTTGTATGGTCAGCCACTAGGAACCACGACGAGTGAGGCACGCTATAGGATTTACTCAAGGAAGACGGGAAAGCCTATCCGCATCATGGCATTACCTCCCACAGAAGTGAACCTATATCTCCATGTTTGCAGAGCACATCTTCAAATTACACTGTGGGAGGCAGCTGATCAGCAAGGACCTCCAAAGGTGGACATCACACAGTTTGGTTGGGATGTGAAGGGCGGTATTCCGTCACCCTGCGTTGACACTGGTCTTCCCGCTCCCCAGGGTCTCATTGATATCATAAACTGTGGCTGCATGTCAGAGGGGAAAGCATGCAGCACTGAGAGTTGTAACTGCCACAACAATAACGTGTCATGCACTGTCTACTGTGCATGCTCAGCAGCCCATGGGAGTTGCAACCCATACACAATGAGGGACGATGCACACAAGAATGGAGACGAACAAGCAGAGTACGAATCTGAGTAGCAGCTTGTTTAGAGACAGTGGTGTTTCGTTTGTTGCCCACTCAAAAAGGGCATTGACGCTATTGGCTAATTGGCAGTATCATGCATATTTTCAACAATATTGAATCAAATAGATTTTGCGATAATGGAGGCACTAATTTGCATATACAAAAATTTCCCCAAGGTTATCGGAGTGTTAACCCAACTGGAATCCATCAGTGACCCTATGCGATGACAAATCCACCATAAAACCTTATACTATAGACAATTCATAGGTTCACAAAATGGCAAATGGACTATACATACAGCAAAGCAGAAGAGCACTGATGACAGCGATGTCCAACGGTCGGGTCATGGTCGTACGTTTGAGTCAAAACGCTCCTGTAATCAGAAACAGTTGTGTGATATAATAGAGACGGTAGCCCCGTGGTAAAGTGCCATACTCTAGTTCCGGAGACACCGGTACGAGCCCCACGACAGGAACATTATTATTATTTTTTATTAATTCATGGTATTCACTATTATTATTATCATCAGTACTATTATCATCAGTATGATTATTATTGTTATAATTTATATTACTATTACTGTTACCGGTACTATTAGTGCTACTATTGTTATTATGATTAATATTGCTATTACTAGTGCTATTATTGGTGCGATTAATATTGGTATGATTAGTATTAGTATTACTAATATTATTATTATTTATTATTATTACTACTATTATCATTACTATTATTATTATTATTATTACTATTATTATTATTATTACAATTAATGTTACTATCACTATTACTATTACTATTACTGGTACTGTTATATTATTGTTATTATAATTAATATTGCTATTACTAGTGTTAGTACTGGTACGATTAATATTAGTATTATTAGTATTATTATTAATACTACTACTATTATTATTATAATTATTATTACTATTACTATTACCATTACTATCATTATTATTATTATTATTATTATTATTATTATTATTACTACTATTATTATTATTATCAGTATTATTAATATTAGTAATATTATTATAATTATTATTATTATTACCATTATTATTATCATTATTACTTCTTAGTTTGTTAGAACGCGATTTAGTACATGTACATATATACACGCCGAAGGTTGATCCCCGGCCACAGCTCGCTCGCCATAGGCCGACGTCGGAAGCCCCATCACGGGAACATTAGTAGTATTATGATTTGTTTAACTCGTGTATATGCCGTGAAGGTTATTATTCTCTCGATCGGCCTGCAAGTTACCTGGACCATTATCATTTCTATGAACATAGCGTGTTTCGCTACCCGTGGCGTGTGCGAGTTTATTGGTGTCGCGCCACCCGTCGATGGTCGATTGACGGCCATAGCTCGCAGTAGGCCGACGCCGGGGAACATTATTATGATTATTTGCATAACTTGTGTATATGCTGTTATATATGTATGGGTGAAGTTTTACTATTTTCCTGATCAACCTGCTAGTCACCTTGTAACTTCCTTTTCAAAATGTATTTATTTTGGACTTCTTGTTATCAATAGTATTTAGACAACAGGGATGTCAGCCTGCCATATTAGTATTATTTATGATATATGGAGGCTGACACCCTCAAAATTAAGACAGACTCTTAACATGGTAGGACATATCTAATAATCTGCGTCATGTCATTTAACATTTCACGCCATCGTGAGGGAGCCCCCTTGCTCTGCCACTAGAGAGGCATAAAGCCCCTAAGCTATCTCACCATCAACAGTTTTCATCCTCATCGCAATAGGACCAATGGGGAGGTAAACTCCCGTAAATCCGCCCCACTCGTAGCAGAGTAAAGATAAATATATGCCATGATGAGAGTCTTTCCAACCAAAATTAAATATTCCGGTTTAAAATTAAAACAATTGGGGAAAAAAAAAACATTGAGAAAAATAATTGAATTTTTTTTATTGAATTTTTTTTATTAATTTTTTTATTATAAATTTTGAAAAATATTCTACAGGTTGTGGAACGAACCCATGTAAACAGCATCAGGTTATACATTATATTATACACCGGTACCTTGTCACTACGCTTTTGCGCCAGTTTTGTGTATGCATACACCCGTTGTTTATTCGGGCATTATGGCTTTTACTTTGTATATATATGATGCACCGAATAAACTGTTTATAGACAAACAAAAAAAAAAAAAAAGTTGTGTGATATAATAGCATATAACCACTGTAATACAAATTTTGCAGAAATCGAGATTACAAATAGAAAATTGAATTAGTCAGTTCAAAGAACCATTATTTTCTAAATGTTTTCCTGAATGTGTAGTTTCAATTTCTTATATGTACTAATGGCATTTCATTAGCCAAACTGATACAGGAACATTAAATAATGTCAGCACTATCGACAACGTACGTAATATTACGTGCGTTGTCGACAGTGCTGACATAGCGAAGTCGGTGTGGTTTGTGAACGTTTATGTATTTATTTGGGCGTGTCAAGGCTGGATCAAGTCCTGTTTTTAGAAGCGGACATGATCGGCACTTGCAAATTGATTAGGTTTTGACAACTTGCACTGAAATAGTGTCGCTGCTGACGTCAAGTCTTGAAACACGTATCGCTCACCGGATATTGTGCTTTTACATATCTAAAGCGAAGTTGGATGAACCTTGAAATTCTGCCTGCATGCTTGTTACGGACTTAACTGTTACCACGATCAGTTGCCATTTCTTCTAGGAACGAGTGCTTACAGCAGGAGTGTATTGCTAAGTATTGGCAGCGAACTTGACACTGAACGTCGTGGTGAAACTTACCCCGAGTCTCATCGAGTCAAGCTTGTAACCATGCGCCGCGATTGCAGGGTTGTTAGGTGCAATCACGCAAAGACCAATTCGTGTAGTTATAAATAAAAACGTCGCGTCACGCTGATTCCTGCCAATCAGAAAACAAAGACATCTCTAGGCCTTTGTAACCTGCGTAGGAGCTGGGCGTCCGTGTGTCGCTGAATTGAATACATGAGCGTTACAGAAATGCTCGTTCAGCTGAAAATAAAGCGTTTCTGACGTTGTGATTTCCCAGGACATCGACAGTTTGTCTCCAATGGAGACGTGGCTCGGAAGAATAATTGGTGACCCCGTGACAAGTTTCATTCCTTTTTGCGACCTAGCTGGTGGAATAGCAGTACATGTGTGAGTTCATGCCTGCGTGTGATAACTTCCATGTGCACATGCTTGCGGACAAAACATAAATAACAGAGGATTGCACAATAATACTAACTAACAACAAAATAGTTCTTTTTGATAATAACACCAGATCCTTTAGTTACGAAAAGTTGGTGATGTGTAGACATTTTATTGGACATGTATTTGTGATCTTCACAATCGGCGTTGGTATCTCGACGGAGCGGATCTGATGTTAAAAAGGAGGGCGTGCGACTCGGCGGCCGCTGAAGTTGCACACACACACACGCATACGCACACGCACACGCACACGCACACGCACACGCACACGCACACGCACACGCACACGCACACGCACACGCACACGCACACACACACACACACACACACACACACACACAAACACAAACACACACAAGCGCGCACGTACAAACACAAGCGCGCACGTACACACACACACACACACACACACACACACACACACACACACACACACACACACAGAAAGTAAATAAATGACGTGAGTGCGCGTGGTTTACCGAGGCCGTTTGTGTGACAAATTAAAAAACACCATAACAGCAAAAGCACTATGTCTTTACGTACCTCACTGCTTTGTGTCTTCATCGCTGTTTCACAGTAAACCCCATGCTAACTGTATTTCTGACATTTAAGCGAAAACAAAAACAAACGGCGTCCATCGTTAGACGTTTGATTGTCTCTCACTAGTGACCAGTTGTCGTTAACGTCATCAGTCTCGTGCGCTGATCTAAACGCACTAATCCGGATAACGCTTAGGGCGCGCGCTGCTTCGTTCCAAGATTTAAGCCTCAACTTCCCTGTGTCACGTTCTGTGGTGTTAGCAGAGTGACACCGGTGGCGTTGATGAGGACAGTTGCAGTCATCTTGTCAATCCTGAGGCTTCTCCACGATAAGATGACAGCAACTATCCTCAGCTACGGGACTGAAACAGAGCTTCGTATTCCCCCCGTGGGGTGCCACTCTCCACAGTCGCCAGTCACCCATATTTTGGAATACACTTATATACTAAACTAACCTGGGCGAATCGTATCACTGACATAGTTAAGAATTACTAACAACAATAGAACCGAAACACGCCATTTAATATTAATAGATAATGAAAACGAAGAGCTGATCACAGAGGAAGACAGAATCCTACGATCAGAACCGTCCTAAGGTATCCTAAGGTAAGGTATAGCTTCCAAATCTCCAAAAGTCTTAAGGTGCTGTGACACGTCCGAGAGACTCGCAGGACGAGTGACCCGGATGAAACCATGAAAATCGTACGTGTGGCGCAAAATCGGACGTAACATCGTACGTGTGGCGGTATGTCCGAGTCACTCGTACTAGGCACTCGTACGAGTGTCTCGGAGTTAACAACCAATGAGATGACAGCACTGAGTTGAACTTCGTCCTTCTTAAAAATGGCAGATGCTGATTTGCAAAACTCTCACTTCAATTTTGTGTCGAGTTTTACCGTGAACATTTCACTATGGAATGATGCAAACCCACGTTACAAAGACAGAAGCACTGGTTACGAACAGCCTGCAAGTTCTCATTATTGACGCCCCTTGAAGGAATGTTCACCAAAATGGAGGAATGTATCTCAGAAATTCGGTAGCAACGCCAACGTCGTTGTCATCGGCGTCGAATGATGGCTGGATCGTTCAAACTTCAATGTCAGAGCCCTGTCAGAAGTAAGTAGAGACAGTGACATCGTGAAATTAAGATCTCTCGGTTAACTGTTGTTTGGTTTCCCACAGTATTTGTATTTTAAACGTTTTAATCCATAAAACAGTGCTCGTCTGAACACATGTTACAATTACTTGTTATTATTTATGTTTAAAAGGAAACCGTACCGAAAACTTTACTTGGTCAGGGAATGGTTTGACCCTGAAATCAATGCAGTGGTTGGTAGATGCAACATAACACAGCATTATTAGAAGCGATGTTAATTAGCTGCACAGCCACAAAACAAAAGTGCGTTTAATTATAAGTTTACTGTTGTAGCTGTGTGCGTTGTGAGTGTTTTCATTTATAGGGAAGTCCGACTTCATAATGTTTTGGGAATAGTCTTAATATAAAAGAACAGAAATACTGCCGTTAACGAGACAACGCAGGAAGGATCGTGATAATCAGTATGGTCTTAGAGTTAAATATTCAACAGAATTCGCTGCGCTTGAGTCAATTGATAGAATTGTGACTAAAATGGATACAAAATGATATACCAATTAATGTATTTCTCGACCTTTCAACAGCAGTTGACATTATTGACCATAACATTTTATAAAATAGGTTAGCATACTATTGGCTAAAAGGCTCAGCCTTGCAATTGTTCAAAAGTTACTTACAAAACAGTAAATAATATACTAAAATTGAATAAGTAAATTAATTTTTTTTACCTATAACAATCGGTGTTCCACAACGTTCTGTTTTAGGACCACTATTATTTATCATTTATATAAAGAAAATTCACATGCCAGTCAATTATTTAATGTTGTTATGTATGCTAACGACACTACATTATCTACCTCTTTAAATTATCCGAGCAAAACAACACTCAATAATAAAACTACAGAAACCATAATAAATGAAGAACTTTACACAATTAATGAATGGCTAAATATAATGGTGAGAGACACACGTATCCTACCAACGTGTTCAGCTTGGACATCTACATGCGTTGGTCCTTAAGAGAAAGGTCTTTTGCACCGACGTCTAACAGACTGGACATGCACTGGTCGAATAAGGTCAACCATACACAACGAAGCGTACTCCGACGAGGAAGCAAGTATTGCTGTTCACGCATGCATGTCTTTAGAACTGAAGATTGCCGTGGTCGCCGACAATTATTCGCTTCTTGCAATACGGACATCCGACGTAGAAGGAAACATTAGTGCGTACCTTCTCGATAACGAGCCCTCTGACGACGAAGGCCGTGTAGCCGTCTACCCCCTTCCGCTCCAAGGTGTCGAGGTCGACAATGTCTCGATCCGCCGATCTGCACTGGGTCGAGATGGGACCCGCTCGATGGGGCGACTGGTTGCCTCGTTGCTCTCGTCACTTGTGTTTTGCATGCCGACGACGAGGTTGTAGTAGTAGCGGTGGTCTCGGTGGTTCAACATAATGTAAGCCATGAAAATGTCGGAGAACGAATGACAACCTCGAAAAACGGGCGTGTTATATACGTTCACAGGTGAACACTCTGGTCGCGTGGGTGTGCCGAAAATGAACCAATAACAATCAAGTGTGCCGAAAATTACTAACCAATAACAAACGAGTGTGCTGACAATTATTTTGTAGAATTTTGTTATAGAAATTAACGCCATCGTGGTAGTACGCCAAAAAAACAGCACGGACGTGAGAGTAATACCATACCTCTTGCTTCGCGCCGCTCTTGCCAGGATCGACTTTTGACCTCTTGACTTCTTGTCTTTGTTTAAAGTAGTTTAAAAAATAAGACACACGTATTTATGAGGTATTAACTGAATACATATCCGTCAGATGGCTCCACTTGTTCTTTGACCTAGTTTGTAGTAACCCCCATTTGATACAATTTAAAAAATAAGACGCACGGATTTGGACAGTACTATGTCGTGAACTGTCCGCAAGGGGCGCCACTAGTTTATTACCTGTCCGCTAGGGGCGCCACTCGACCGTTGACCTT
>OZ024862.1:1340169-1370169 GCA_964017155.1 Oasisia sp. SBJ-2009
CGTGTGCGTGTGCGTGTGCGTGTGCGTGTGCGTGTGCGTGTGCGTGTGCGTGTGCGTGTGCGTGTGCGTGTGCGTGTGCGTGTGCGTGTGCGTGTGCGTGTGCGTGTGCGTGTGCGTGTGCGTGTGCGTGTGCGTGTGCGTGTGCGTGTGCGTGTGCGTGTGCGTGTGCGTGTGCGTGTGCGTGTGCGTGTGCGTGTGCGTGTGCGTGTGCGTGTGCGTGTGCGTGTGCGTGTGCGTGTGCGTGTGCGTGTGCGTGTGCGTGTGCGTGTGCGTGTGCGTGTGCGTGTGCGTGTGCGTGTGCGTGTGCGCGCGCGCGCGCGTGCGTGCGTGCGTGCGTGCGTGCGTGCGTGCGTGCGTGCGTGCGTGCGTGTGTGCATGTGGCGTAAGACAACCAAAATGTGCACATCCGCCATTGCCCGACCGCAGAGTACCTTATAAAAACAGCATTATGCACGTTGTCTGGATTTCTGTGAGCACATATGTAGTGTGGAGTGATTATAAATGACGTTTTTGTGCAGCGTGACATCAGAGCTGTCAAATTACGACAGCTGTCATTCGGTGCATTTCTGCATATTAATACATTTGTCATTTTGCTTGGTGATGTAATCAGGGGCAATCCATGGGTGGCTCAAGCAGAAATGGAGGGGTGTAAGGTTTGAATGAACTTTGTGGGAGCCTGAGGTATTAAAAGTTCACGAATTTTCCACTGAACCTCTGTCTGTGGAGGGTAAACATGCTGTGAAATTGTCAATAAGAGAGCTGATCAAGATTAATAGGAAATGAAGGAAACGTTATAATGGTCGCCTATGGTAAATGCAAATGTGGTCTTAGGCCATGTGCCCGCTTTCGAAAGCACACATCATTACGTGTAAAGACACGTGTACAGGGCGTGGCGGTGGTTCGATACGGAGAGCCCATCAGCTTCAGAGTCCGCCTCTTGCGCCGTCGCCGTCGTTGATTGGTACGACGGAGTGAGATGTGCGTATCGACAGTCGGGGCCGAGGCGATGCACGGTCACGGCTCCAGTGTGCCCACGGTCAACGCTTGTCCGTGTCGCTGCGTGCGACGAGATGACACGGCTGGTCACCGTAAATATCACAGTCTATCAGGGGCAGGGGCAGGGGCAGGGGCAGGGGCAGGGGCAGGGGCAGGGGCAGGGGCAGGGGCAGGGGCAGGGGCAGGGGCAGGGGCAGGGGCAGGGGCAGGGGCAGGGGCAGGGGCAGGGGCAGGGGCAGGGGCAGGGGCAGGGGCAGGGGCAGGGGCAGGGGCAGGGGCAGGGGCAGGGGCAGGGGCAGGGGCAGGGGCAGGGGCAGGGGCAGGGGCAGGGGCAGGGGCAGGGGCAGGGGCAGGGGCAGGGGCAGGGGCAGGGGCAGGGGCAGGGGCAGGGGCAGGGGCAGGGGCAGGGGCAGGGGCAGGGGCAGGGGCAGGGGCAGGGGCAGGGGCAGGGGCAGGGGCAGGGGCAGGGGCAGGGGCAGGGGCAGGGGCAGGGGCAGGGGCAGGGGCAGGGGCAGGGGCAGGGGCAGGGGCAGGGGCAGGGGCAGGGGCAGGGGCAGGGGCAGGGGCAGGGGCAGGGGCAGGGGCAGGGGCAGGGGCAGGGGCAGGGGCAGGGGCAGGGGCAGGGGCAGGGGCAGGGGCAGGGGCAGGGGCAGGGGCAGGGGCAGGGGCAGGGGCAGGGGCAGGGGCAGGGGCAGGGGCAGGGGCAGGGGCAGGGGCAGGGGCAGGGGCAGGGGCAGGGGCAGGGGCAGGGGCAGGGGCAGGGGCAGGGGCAGGGGCAGGGGCAGGGGCAGGGGCAGGGGCAGGGGCAGGGGCAGGGGCAGGGGCAGGGGCAGGGGCAGGGGCAGGGGCAGGGGCAGGGGCAGGGGCAGGGGCAGGGGCAGGGGCAGGGGCAGGGGCAGGGGCAGGGGCAGGGGCAGGGGCAGGGGCAGGGGCAGGGGCAGGGGCAGGGGCAGGGGCAGGGGCAGGGGCAGGGGCAGGGGCAGGGGCAGGGGCAGGGGCAGGGGCAGGGGCAGGGGCAGGGGCAGGGGCAGGGGCAGGGGCAGGGGCAGGATATTTCTTTCTTTCATAGCTCTTTCTCGTCATTCTCTTCTGGATGTTGAGTTGCCGTGTCGTCATCTGGTATTGAGTGAATAATCTGTTCGTGCTGCCCCGCTGTTTCGACAGACGTTGTGTAGATATGTGTGGTTTAACTGTTGTTACTCTCTATACGGTGTCACCATAGCCGTCATCCTGCGACTGTGCTTCTTTAACATCACAACTGTCTTGTACAGGTGGTGTCTCTTGTAGTTGATCAGAAACAAGGCATTTTCCATATAACAGGTTACGACGCTGGTGTGTTTTTATAGGGCCGTCCCCTTCCAATATCGCTACTGTGACATATTATGTCTAAAGATAAAAAAGAAAACTATCAACACCATGACGAACTGTAAATCTGTACAATATACAGCTACCATAACGCGTGATTCTAATCCGCCTTTTAACATTATTTTTCAGTAAGCATCTAATATGTTTAAATTAATATTGATATACGCTATATTTATAATCATCATGTGTTAGAAACAATATTGATAATTAACGTTGAAATTGAATTTGATGTTGTTGTTTTAAAATGCATTTAAGCTTGGTTCCGAGGATTTAGGCACAAATGCAGTTACCATATTATTATCATTATTATATCAAGAACACCAGTTATTTTAGTTAAAACGTGTGACATATGTTTACTGGGCGCGTACGATGAACTTGTTCAATATAAAACAATATCTTACTCATAAACGTTATGACCGTTGGTTTATGATTAAAATTGATTAGTGATCACGTATGTTCAATACATGCACGAATGTGTCTTTTTGCGTTTGTCTTATACGTTTCGCTCAACAATTCCGAATCCAGCTTAGGCTATGCCTAGTCTGAATTTTGTACTATACACAGTGTAGCCACATGTGCGAGCGATTATTAATTGCGCTCTCTAACATAAACAGCCATCCAGAAAACGGCCACCTCATGACAGCGTCATGTCAGCACGCGCATGCGCACCCGCGGATACGAGCAAACACATGTGTGGCATTGTTTATTGCCCTATAATACAACAATTATAACAAAATAGTGCTGAAGCTGAGCAATACCTTTTGTAGCCAAATTCATTCTACCACTCCAGCTGTAGAACCAACAAAATCGTGAATAATGTATCAAACCTCTGCGACGACTATTTAGCAATGACGACTTTCGCGTAATTATTCATCCATGTTGACTAGGCAATGATATAAACTGTGAAACGTTTAGGTCCCTCGTGTAATGTGTCCTGCAGCCCTCATAATAAAATCTTCAAGGACATATTTCTCATCTACGAGCCTATTAGAACACAGCTGCTGCACGTAATTAGATAAGTACAATGTTATAGTAATGATGTCTTTGGGAGTTTATGCGAAGAAGAGACACTATTGATTGTCGACATCAGACAAATACGTAGGCACTGTCGCTACGGATGTAATATTTTATTCTAATGGCGCCATTAGTCAATCTTTATTGTTAGTTTACAGCAGTCGTTGCTGGTTCGTATGAAAATATTGATCATGATAAATTATCCGACTTCAGTCAACGAATTCGAGTCCCTTGTCAGTTACCCGAGATCAAACGTTTGAAAATTGCCTTACAATATTGCAAGGTATTATAGAATTTTGAAAACGTATAAACATCCAAATGAATCCGCTAGATCACATATACACAACACGAGCCAGATATGTGACAAATTGACGTAGATGTGAGTTCACATACAGAGAAAGAACGACCTGTGTATTACACAGAAGACGTAACGACAAGAGACTTGCATATCGAGAAAAAACATATATAACATATTTTACGAACATAGATCGTATGAAATTTCATTGCAAACATGTTATTAATTTCCGTGTTATAAATACTACTTATATATTCTATTACTACATCCCTGCGATTTATTCTTACTTTTTTAGCGATTTAAAAATGTAAACTTGGTATACGTCACAACCCTTTTGTAGTTTACGCTGACAATTATTTAGTAATCCTTCTTTAATAACGACACAGGCCTTACGGTTTATTCTTGACGAATAATGGCAATGCTTATTTCAAGTATGTTTTTTTCAGCTAGTATTCATATATATATATATATATATATATATATATATATATATATATATATATATGTATATATGTATATATGTATGTTTTCGCCAGTCTTGTTACTGGGTTTTCGGATAATTTGGTACTGACATAATTACATACAAATACTGCTAGTTTGAACAAAATGCCAGCAACATCTTAAAAACAAACGCTCGTGGCAGATAGACTTGTCGTGCCGTCTTTGTCTTGACTCGCTGACGACACGCTAATTGGTCAGGTGAACGTAATGAATCATTGAAACATCTGACGTTCGCACTGGCGACACATGGCAATGACAGCAGAGAGGGAGTGGCGGAGCTTCACGCACAAGCAGTGACGACCTCCACTGTGGTCGCGACTATATAAGTCAGGTTCTCCGACAGATACGTTACCAAGACCTCATCATGTCTTCATTGAACCTACAATCGTTGTTGGTGTTTGCTGTGTGTGCGCAGTTGTTAGCGCCAGGTTTCGCAGGAGTTATGTATCCGTATGGCGCAGCGGTAAACGACACGTCGATGTCAGGCCATTTTAATTACGTGCCAATCGCACCACCTATCAAGGCTGTAGGCGGATTAGCTAACTTCGTGGTAGTAAGTATCTAATAATGATTATTATAATAATTATTCTATTACTGATATACAGCATGCATATCAACAAGTCAACGCCAAACTTTCATTGCATAACATTACGTATTTTGCAAAATCATAATAATTATATATATATATATATATATATATATATATATATATATATATATATATATATATATATATATATATATATATCAACGAACATATGATTGTGTCTTAGTTTCGAGTTACTTGTGTTGACGTCATTGTCACAATTTTGTCTCGTACGAAAACGAAAACCAATTCGATGTCACGCGTTAATGATCAACGCTTTCAATAAAGTCATACATAGTAATGTCTACTTGGGACTATCAGTGCAGCAGCATATGTTTTTCATTCTTGCAGATCAGCTATGAAGGCTACCTCTATTTCAAAAGTTATCTTGCCTTTGCGTTCAGTGTTGAATCGAGCGTGAAACCACCCGGAGCCCACATCTACTACAGAGAAGTCACAAGTGGCCCCCTTCTTACAACGGCATCGAATCACGTCAGACAGTGTCATTCTGGACAGTCCGGGTTCTCCGCCACCTGGCTATTCATCGCAACCTGGGATCGAATCACGTTCTTTGGAGGCGACGCAACGACACCGGTAAGTGAAAGCAACATGACGACGAAGGTCATTGCATAAACCTGGAAAGATAAAGTGATTAATTCGTGTGATTTCAATCATCCTTTTGTAAGGCTCCACCGGCTTCATCTAATACGGGTCGCTCTGCTATAGGAAATGTTATTAAGTGCAATGGAGATTAGCTCAACTATCAACCTATCTCCCTCATATGCATCGGCTGAATATTCCTCGAACGTGTCATCAAATAATAATACTAATACTACTACTACTACTAATAATAATAATAACAATGGCTTCTTTTGCGCCAATATCCTCGAAGATCGAGCTCAGTGGCGCAACAAAACCAAGGGATTATGCAAACTCGTAATCGAAGACAATGCGTGAGTCGTCAGTGAATGGATAGAGAAGCTACGTGGCTAAGGGGGATCGTCAGCATTAAATAGATAGGTTTTTAGACGTCGGCGGAATGAAACTATATTACCTTCTCATTTAACACTGGCAGGAAGCGAATTCCACACCTTCGGTGCGGCAACCGAGAAAGCTCGGGTCCCGGCGTTCGTTTTCACCCGAGGAATGTAAAGAGGGTTACTACTGGTTGAGGGTAGCTGTCTGGAATTTCTTGCTGGAGTTAGCATTGCATTTAGATATGCTGGTTGTGAGGATGAGAGTGCTTGATAGCTATTGTACACATTTAGAAAATGATGCGATAGTGCACAGGGAGCCAATGCAATGATGTTAGAAGCGGCACTTAGCGAGAAAAACGACGAGAACGCGTGACTACCCTTGCTAGACAATTCTGGACACGCTGAAGTTTTGCAATATCCTTGTTTGCGGTATTGTAAAGGAGGGAATTGCAGTAGTCACGTGTGCTGCTTACTAGAGCTGTTGCGATGGTTTTAGTAACGGAGAGTGATATAAATCGGCGAATACGGCAAAGATCACCGATATGGTAAAAACAGCAACGGCATGTTTTCGATATATATTGTTTGAAATTGAAGTTTTCATCAAACGTAACTCAGAGATTTAAAACTGAGGCAACTGGTGTGATACTCTGACTCAGGATATGTTTAGTTCTTTTGTTGGCAGAGTTGTCTTCTCAAGAACTGGGTTTACATGCGCACATTTAAAATCTTCAGGAAATAACCGAAGCAGAGTGATGCATTTATTATGTCTGTTATTAGTTTAATTAAAACGTCAAGGCATGCTTTCAGTAGTACGGTCGGAAGTGGGTCAAGATCACAGGATTTACTTGGGAACGACATAAGTATTTTTCTCACTTAGCAGTAGTGGCTGCACACCTGGATGTACCAAAGAAATATAATTACCAGTACCCAATACGGAGTTCACTGTTATTAGTAAATATCGATAACTTTGCATGTGAACGAGATTAAGCGGGAACACTGACTCGGTATTTCTTGACGTGACTAATGCCTTCGATACAGTTCCACATCAGCACCTCCTAAAACTGACTACTATGGCATCCCAGTGGCCGGTTGCATGACACGCACACAAGTTAGACGGTACAATTACCCCTATCTCTCTAAGTGTCACCTAGCTGGGTGACCGCACTGGGTGCGGTGCACAACAGCCACCCCAGATGCCGACCAACTACGGAATACCGGCACGAGTAACCGATAAGCGGATTGCCGCATTTTGAGAACAAATCTTCGCAGAATTCATTTCACCTCAGACAGTCCTCATGGTGGAAGCAGTGAGATAACAGCGACATTATAAGGACAACCTTTCTGGTGGTGAGATTATGGCCTTAATACAGGCATACGGCCAAATATAACTGCTACAAGGCCGATTCAAATCAACCTTGCCGAACAGGGACGGAAAAAGGGATGGAATGTTGTGACGGCAGAGGTCAACGCTCTATCGACGACGTTGCAGAATGTGGAGGACCTAAAGAAAAACTGGCAATGAGCTCATTTTGTTTCATTTTTTGATAAAATATTTCAATAAAATTTATTTGGAAATTGCATAACTTTGTTATTTATATAACTACTAACCTATTGGATCCTGAGTTTCTGCGTGCCGCAACACTGCGACTAAACATGGATTCACGTAATGAATGTATTGTAAAAACTGTTCATCATAATTATATAACAGTTTACATTGTCTGAACCAGAAATGAATTATCAACATAATGGTGTATAAATCATTGTTGTATGACTAATTGAAACTAATTAATATATAATTTACATACGTCAAAAGTCCAAGATGGCCGACAATAAATAAAAAATCAGATTTGCTTGATAATTTCTTCCATAATTATATAAAAAAATCTTATCTGTTATTATATCATTGCAAGATATCAGGTGTCTTCTATGAGTAAAAAATATGTATACATCAATTGGGCTTGTATAGTATGTCTCTTAGGAAGTTGGTGCTGTGTTTCTCATTTGGATTGAAGTAGTGAATGCAAATAATGTCACTGCCATCTCAAGTACTATGTGGAATATAGCACATGCAAGTACAACACAAAATGATATTGTATGAAGCATAATACATTTGCCGACACTGTGATATCATAATTGTGTGTGTGACACTGTTGTGTGTCTGCAAAAAATATTAAAAAAAAAAAAATATCATCTATGTCAACAATCCAGACAAGAAACAAGATGGCCGACAAGAAACATGAAAATATGGTTTTTCTTGTGTGGCTAATATAACTCAGAACATACAGAAGTATCGCCGATGTCAACCATGGCTGTAAGCATCGCTGCTGCTTTTCACATTTGCATCCGAATCTTCAGACATAATAACTTAACATCTGCAACTCTTGCTCATAGTCACCGATACCACGAAACATCTACGATCCATTGCTGATTTGATTTTGCTAGTAAATATCGTTTTTCTCATTCAATATATGAAAACTTTGTGGCAAACTGTTGGCAAATCCACCTGTAACGTACATCCACGGTGTTTAATTAACGGATGTTTATTTAAGGGATTAGTTAAGGTTAGAAACTTTTATAGAAAGTATAACATGGTATTATATGAGGCTAGAAACTGGTGTATAAGTAAATTGGATTAATTGAGCTTAGAAGCTAATATAATAATGATATTTATTGTTATAATCAGAAAACGAGGTGAATGACAACCGGAAACATTCATGAGAGTGGACAGCCGTGTTAAAATAAATAAAGCAATTAATTAGTAATTTAATCGTCTCTCCCCCGGAAAACCGGACGCCGCGTATGATAGAAAGTAATTAAGATGATTGAAAGAGTAACTTAATCGGCCCTTCCTCAGAATGACCGGATGTCAAACAGTGGGGGCAGCAATTTATGATCTCACTTCAATTGTCATTAAGACATATACATGGGTATGCTTACTTGTATTAGCGACTAATGCTTGTCAATTGTCGCCAATTAAACTGTTAATGTCGCCAGTTAAACGCTGTGAGGCCTGAATCTTCTATGTTGTTATATATCGATGCTGATTGCACTATGTTGGAGAGCTGAACTGATGTAGGCCTTACCATGCAGACCATAGTTGCGTTTTTTATAGTCAGACATTATAACGTTTCCTTCTTTTCATATCGAATTTAAATAGACCTGTTATCGAACATCTCACAGTTGATACACCCTCCACTGATACACGTGCCGTGGAATATTCGTAAAATTATAATACCCCAGAATCACACAAACCACGTTTAATATTGACACCCCTTCATTTCTGCTAGAATCAGACAGTGACCTATCGTTTTAACATCACCAATCTAAAAATGACAAATGTATGAATACACACACAAACACCGACTGTTATCTGCTGTAATTGCACAGCTATGATGCCACGCTGCACAAACCATAATGTCTAGTCACCTCCCACTCACACGTCTTCACAGAAATTCAGACAACCTGCATAATGCTATTTCTTTAGGGTACTCTTTGGGTAATGGCGGACGAGCACGTTATTGTGGTCTTACATATATGTAGGCTCGAAGACATAGTGTAGTCAAATAACAAGGGCATTCGATCAAGTCCTGTCTACACCCGAGTATAATTTAATGGAGTTACCACGAAAAACTAGTTACATTTAGGGATTAGTGTCAGCCACCCCAGATGCCGCCCAACTAGGGGATACCGGCACGAGTAACCGATAAGCGGATTGCCGCATTTTGAGAACACATCTTCGCAGAATTCATTTCACCTCTGACAGTCCTCATGGTGGAAGCAGTGAGATAACAACGACATTATAAGGACAACCTTTCTGGTGGTGAGATTATGGCCTTAATACAGGCATACAGCCAAATATAACTGCTACAAGGCCGATTCAAATCAACCTTGCCGAACAGGGACGGAAAAAGGGATGGAATGTTGTGACGGCAGATGTCAACGCTCTATCGACGACGTTGCGGAATGTGGAGGACCTAAAGAAAAACTGGCAATGAGCTCATTTTTTGTTTTGTTTTGATAAAATATTTCAATAAAATTTATTTGGAAATTGCATAACTTTGTTATTTATATAACTACTAACCTATTGGGTCCTGGGTTTCTGCGTGCCGCAACACTACGACTAAACATGGATTCACGTAATGAATGTATTGTAAAAACTGTTCATCATAATTATATAACAGTTTACATTGTCTGAACCAGAAATGAATTATCTACATAATGGTGTATAAATCATTGTTGTATGACTAATTGAAACTAATTAATATATAATTTACATACGTCAAAAGTCCAAGATGGCCGACAATATATAAAAAATCAGATTTGCTTGATAATTTCTTCCATAATTATAAAAAAAATTCTTATCTGTTATTATATCATTGCAAGATATCAGGTGTCTTCTATGAGTAAAAAATATGTATACATCAATTGGGCTTGTATATTAAATCTCTTAGGAAGTTCGTGCTGTGTTTCCCATATCTGGATTGAAGTAGTGAATGCAAATAATGTCACTGCCATCTCAAGTACTATGTGGAATATAGCACATGCAAGTACAAAACAAAATGATATTGTATGAAGCATAATACATTTGCCGACACTGTGGTATCATAATTGTGTGTGTGACACTGTTGTGTGTCTGCCAAAAATATTTAAAATAAAAATAATATCATCTATGTCAACAAATCAGACAAGAAACAAGATGGCCGACAAGAAACATGAAAATATGGTTTTTCTTGTGTGGCTAATATAACTCAGAACATACAAAAGTATCGCCGATGTCAACCATGGCTGTCAGCATCGCTGCTGCTTTTCACATTTGCATCCGAATCATCAGACATAATAACTTAACATCTGCAACTCTTGCTCATAGTCACCGATACCACGAAACATCTACGATCCATTGCTGATTTGATTTTGCTAGTAAATATCGTTTTTCTCATTCAATATATGAAAACTTTGTGGCAAACTGTTGGCAAATCCACCTGTAACGTACATCCACGGTGTTTAAGTAACGGATGTTTATTTAAGGGATTAGTTAAGGTTAGAAACTGTTATAGAAAGTATAACATGGTATTATATCAGGCTAGAAACTGGTGTATAAGTAAATTGGATTAATTGAGCTTAGAAGCTAATATAAAAATGATATTTATTGTTATAATCAGAAAACGAGGTGAATGACAACCGGAAACATTCATGAGAGTGGACAGCCGTGTTAAAATAAATAAAGCAATTAATTAGTAATTTAATCGTCTCTCCCCCGGAAAACCGGACGCCGCGTATGATAGAAAGTAATTAAGATGATTGAAAGAGTAACTTAATCGGCCCTTCCTCAGAATGACCGGATGTCAAACAGTGGGGACAGCAATTTATTATCTCACTTCAATTGTCATTAAGACATATACTTGGATATGCTTACTTCTATTAGCGACTAATGCTTGTAAATTGTCGCCAATTAAACTGTTAATGTCGCCAGTTAAACGCTGTGGGGCCTGAATCTTCTATGTTGCATATTGCACTATATGTTGGAGAGCTGAACTGATGTAGGCCTTACCATGCAGACCATAGTTGCGTTTTCTATAGTCAGACATTATAACGTTTCCTTCTTTTCATATCGAATTTAAATAGACCTGTTATCGAACATCTTACAGTTGATATACCCTCCACTGATACACGTACCGTGGAATATTCGTAAAATTATAATACCCCAGAATCACACAAACCACGTTTAATCTTGACACCCCTTCATTTCTGCAAGAATCAGACAGTGACCTATCGTTTTAACATCACCAATCTAAAAATGACAAATGTATGAATACACACACAAACACCGACTGTTATCTGCTGTAATTGCACAGCTATGATGCCACGCTGCACAAACCATAATGTCTAGTCACCCTTCACTGCACACGTCTTCACAGAAATTCAGACATCCTGCATAATGCTATTTCTTTAGGGTACTCTTTGGGTAATGGCGGACGAGCACGTTATTGTGGTCTTACATATGTAGGCTCGAAGACATAGTGTAGTCAAATAATAAGGGCATTCGATCAAGTCCTGTCTACACCCGAGTCAAATTTAATGGAGTTACCACGAAAAACTAGTTACATTTAGGGATTAGTGTACAACTAGTGTAAAACCCCGAAAGATCGTGGTTCAGGATGCATGAGGTTAAAATATTATTTGCAGTGTTTTGAAATGCATTGAATGGACTAATAAATTTGCAATATGTTTTTTCATAGTAATTAATTCAGTTAATTAGTTAATATTATCTAAGTAGTGCACCAAGTTAACAGACCACACATTCTAATGATGCCCAGCAGAATTGATGAATATGAAGATATTTATACATATTATGCAGTGTGCATAACCATATTTATTATGAAAATAAATAAATAAATATATATATATATATATATATATATATATATATATATATATATATATATATTTATATATATATATATATATATATATATATATATATATATATATATATATATATATATTAACTAGTCATGTATTAATAAATTAATAAATTAGTTAATAGGTTATAATTAGCGGGTAACCTCTACAGACAGAAACGGGTTTTGTAAAATTCCACAATGTCCATGAATATATGTTTATGTAAATGTACAATTTATATAAAAAAATGGAATTGTGGTAAGAGATATAATTTAATAGTTATTTAATATTAATAAATTAATCAATATTCGTATACAGACCAGTATAAATTATTATGTATATAACTACATTTAGCAGATAGTTACAAATATAAATTAATAAATCATTTAATAATAATTTAATTAATTGGTCAATATTTTGTAATAAGCACGCCACTTTGATAGACCTATGCATCTTAGTAAAAGGCCATAATGTCGATATTGATGAAGATATACATACTGCCACTATGGACTGTGACCAATCACATATACAGTGGTAGTAAATGCAAAGTAACAAATCATTTAATAATAATAATAATAGCAATTTAATTTGTCAATATTTAGTAATTACCATTCAACATTGACAGACTGACATGTAAGTAAACACCCTTATGTCCATGCTTACAAGGACAGTCGTAGAATTTATACAAGCAGTAAACCACTGCTGCCATTGATACAACGCGCTGTGAGTCACCCAGCTGCAGTTGGGGCTGTTTTGAATTGTCCCAGAAAGTTCCGCCTAACTTGTGACATAGCCCAGCTGGGTGGGTGTCATGCAACCGCTCCTATTGGCTAGGTGTCACCTGGATGTTATTTACCCTAACTTTGGTGTGATTTGGACTTGGGTGTGTGTCATGCACCTGGCCACAGGACATTAACTAAAACGGATCGAAGCATTCCTCTCTGGCAGGACACGTGATGTAATTATTGAGGGAATAAAATCATAAATGACAACGTTATATTAGGGTACACCAGTGAAAAAAATGTAAAGGCAAGTTCTTATATAGCGCAGAATCCAGTCCTTAGGACCGTTCAAAGCGCTTTACACTTTACTCCCATGACAGACCTGTTCACTCAGACACCATCTCGGCTTCTCTGGGAAGCATCCTGGAGCAATGTAGAGTGAAAAAACTTGCCCAAGGTTTTAACACCGCAGCACAGGATTCGAACCCGGGCCCTCTTAGTCGAGAGTCCGGAGCTCTACCTCTGAGCCATTGCGCTCTACAAAGTGATCTGTCCTGAGTCCAACACTCGTCTTCATGATAAAGTATACATAATGACATCAGTGACAGTATCCAAAATAAAGTCAGGCTCTGCGGAGATAACTACTTTCGCATAAGATAACTATTGATAGCAAGAGCCTGCAACAAGACCTGGGCTTTCCGGATTTAATGGATGATAAATAACAAATGCAGATCGACCCAGACAAATTCGAGGTGATGACTGACACGAAGAGTCGAATACCGATTAAGTACAACTACTCCTTACATGGACAAACACTCAAACAAGAAATCAGCGTCAAGTACATTGGCGTGGAGATTGATGAGCATGTTCGCTGTGGAAACAGAAAGGCGATCACGGCAAAGGTCTATAAGAAAAGCGCCTTCGTCGACGACGCCTGCACGATGTACAAATAAATAATATCGTCGTTAACACACTTCCAACATCAACCACACAGGTGTAGAAACAGACGACACAATCACAAGCTCACGACTCCAACACGGACATGGCTCTACTCATTTTCGCCTTCAGCTGCACGTCCCTGGAATGCTGCCAGACGAGCTGCAACAGACATCGCTTCTCCTGTAGTTTTCAAGCAGCAACTGCGAGGCTGGCAGCTAATTAATCCTGTAGTCTCATCACATAGTATTAATTGGCAGCAAATTGTTTTGAATCACTATTTTATTTACTAATTGCACATGTTTTCGTTATTTCGAAAAACCTGTATCACTTCACGTGTGCACATAAACAACAGATGGACTTCCCGGAAGTCGGGGCTAACACAACTTACGTAATTTTACCTTCTCAATATATCAAAGGCTCCGCTGTTTATTTTCCACGAAGGTGTTTTGGCTCTGGATGATGTTCATTTGTTAATTTGTTTTATTTTGCAGAGTGCAACATTCCAAATTGTGCTGATTGCCGACGGCGCCGAAACATTCGTCATGTATAACTACAAAGACATACAGTTTGCGTACAGTTTGGATAGATACGCCTCGGTAGGTTGAACAATATTTATAATTCATGCCAATTTGTGATACATTGTCCGGATGGACCTTCGTAGAGCTCAAACCATCACAGACATCGCACAGTCTGCATTCGTCTGCTCCCGTTGTCTTGCGCCGTTGTACAAGTCATTTACGTCTGGCCCCATACTGTCTACCACTTCCCAATAGACTGTTGCTCATGTGGAGCAATGATTGATAACAGGTGTTTTTTTGTAATACCAATTGTAGTCCATATTGTTGGTAGTATAACGTTTTATTTTGGTTTTGACATATCGATTTGTTACAGAATAGTTAGGCGTAGTCGGCTATACAGTTTATTGGTGGCATACAAAGGTTAATAACAGCTTTCAGAAAAACCGCGGTGCAAATACAGCTTCGAATATATGGGGTAGTGTGCAATGATTGTGGATACCTCTTGAACATTAAATACAATTTACAATCAAGTGTCAGGCATTATCATCATCATCATCATCATTATCGTCGTCGACGTCATCGTCGAGATTATTATAACAGTTACTGAAATGTTTAGTGAACGATCGCCAGAGGCGGTCGAAGACATATTGATGAACATCTAGTCTATTTGATCACTGCTTTAGTGAACACTGTAAGTCAAGGAAAGCAACAATTAACAGCAGCCGCCATCTTAACTGCACACGCGTGATTGTTTCGACAACTGTAGGGCTACCCGCTGGTATTCAAAATACTAAATATACTTAGATTCGCAAACTGCACGTAACTACTGGATTACGCATTGAAGATAAATCGGACACATAAGTGATTTGCAGTTAAAAAACAACGTATTTTGTATTTTCTTATTGATTCTTTTCATGTGAAACATCTTGTGTATCGTCGAATTGTTGTAATATTGCGCACAAAATATGTTTCTCAAACAATACGTGTACAGTAACATTTGATAACATTCACCTTTGTTAATATGTCTGCAGATTGGATTCAACCTACCCGGAGATGCACATGACGTTAGGCTCCCCGGCTCTGGTACGGCAGCCGCTGAAGATATCGATTTAACTAAGAATTGTGGACCTCTTGGGCGTTGGTTCTTCAGAGTCGGGGACAATGACATCGTGTTTGGGGGACCGCAAGGTATAGTTTACATTGACGTGTTCAGGCAAAATACGCAATGATATGGACTTTTCAGTTAAATTATGGAATGATTAAGCATTACGTCATGGAACACACTGAGCTACGTAAAACATTCCGTAGAATACCTGTACGGATATTGTGCCTCTCAATCTTGTTAGGTTCATCAAGAGGCAATAGGCGTGTAACTTATGACATAATCTCGCACCCGCAGGCGTGGTATTCACTATATATATATATATATATATATATATATATATATATATATATATATATATATATATATATATATATATATATATATTCAAGCCACCAAGCACACTCGCATACACGTGCACACGTATACATACACGCACGCTAGAAGGCACGCACGCACGCACGCACGCACAAACACACACACACTCGCGCACGCGCACGCGCACGCGCACACGCACGCACACTGCTGTTTCTTGTATTACTCACATAGCCTTAGTGCATGCTATAATTTGTATAATACATTGGTTAACACCTAACTTGTACATTTTAATTGAACTACCTGTGCGAATATTATGTTTTAGGATATGACTGCACGGACAATAACCCGTGCACTCCTGCCAACGCCGCTGCCGGGTTGTTCTACTTCGCCTACTACGACAAGTCAAAGTTCGTGCAGTGCGGTGAATGGGGTACCTGCTTCATCCGTACGTGTCCTCATGGCCTGGTCTTCTACCCAGCATATTCTGGTTGTGGTTGGCCATAACGTGTATATACCGTGTCGTACGTTATCAAGTATGGTCGCAGTCTTTTTTGCCAAGAATAGGATCAGTTGTTGTCTGTGTCGCTGCGAATAAAACGCATATTACTTTGAAATGTATCGACGATTTGGCTGTTTGTTGCTTGGCTGGACCAGCCACTTTGTTAATTTAACACACTGACCAACCACTTTGTTAGTTCAACACACGGACCAACCACTTTGTTAGTTCAACACACGGACCAACCACTTTGTTAGTTCAACACACGGACCAACCACTTTGTTAGTTCAACACACGGACCAACCACTTTGTTAGTTCAACACACGGACCAACCACTTTGTTAGTTCAACACACGGACCAGCTACTTTGTTAATTTAACACACGGACCAACCACTTTGTTAGTTCAACATACGAACCAACCACTTTGTTAGTTCAACACACGGACCAGCCACTTTTTGTGTTCAACAGAAACGAGTTTGTGACTTCAACACATAGAATAGTCACTTTGTTTGTTTTACAGGCAGACTTGTCTTTACATTCGTTATGCCTGGTGAATATGGAACTTCACAAAAGTATGTGATTATTATCAAAATGGAAATAAACCGTAACTTCATCCGTCTTTCGGCCTGTTTTCAGATTTATTGAAAGTAATTAACTCCCAGCGGGAATCCACATCAGTAAACATACGCATATGATGCGTATTGCATTCAGCATAAGAAAGAAATGTTGACTAGATCGTACTATCTCTACAACATTGGTAGACGACGGAGCAGTTGTTCAGTTTAATATATCAAATTTAAGGGGCCTGAAACGCTGTAACATCGATTGCCCAAACAAAAGATTATACCATTTAGTGTATGTATGACCCTGATTTGATGAGCTCGGAGCGACCGTATGATATACATATTATGTCAAATAATTGATCAAATTATGATATCAATGACCACGAAATGTAACTTTTAGATTTTTTACGATTTACTTCATAAACATATATTTCTGCGCATACACAAAAGCATGGTGCCATATTGTATATGGTAGGTGTTATATCGATGAACAAGTGCTTTTGAGTGCTCACATCTACTCAAAACTACGTACTGAGCGTGGGATTTCGTTCCAAAAATTAGATTTTGTCCGACTTGTAGTTTTCGTACATTTAAGAATTTAGTGAATTTGGTGCACCGTTTACCCGATGTTGTTGTTGAATGTTGCAATTCATTGACATTGTTATCAATATCAAAGAGCAGCAGCGCTACGCTCTAGAACAATTAAAGTGTTGTGAATCTCCATTAATAGTGGATTTTATCTTGTATAATCATCATTGTATGGAAGGTTGTTTGAACGGTTTTGATTTTTTCACATTTCTATTTAAATAATTCGTGTCATGAACGCTCAACTGAACTGAAGTATGAGTATTTGACACGCATAAATTCTTAAATGTACGAAAATTCCAAGTCGAAAAATTCTAACCTTTGGAACGAGATCCCATCCTATGTGCGTAGTTATGCGGATTATCGATTTGAACACACAAAAGCAAAACAACATATCTGCGATGTTATGAACACATCGACGGCGCCACACACGGAGTGTATAGAAGCACTCAAGAAACGTGGCATACATCAACATGGCGCCTGTGGCGTCAAGTGGCGCCACACACAGGAATGCGGCATTAGCAATCCAATTATACAGAGATCGGTACAAGGTATATTAGTCTCGCCTAATCGACTGTCGGTCGGCTGCGGAACTACGCCGAGAAGACAGTCTGGTTAGTGTCCCGGCTATGGGGCGTGTAAGTCTCGCGCGCGAAAACGAGGCTGGGGCAGTTGGGGGCAGGAGGTCCATATTCTCCATGTTAACGTATAGGACTTCGTTTTGTTTTTGGTTGTAATAATCGAACGGTTCCAGTCTAACTATTTCAGTTATACTGTCCGAAGGATTATTACAAGCAGAAGCAGTGGAACACTTTGCCGGTGACAATGATCACGGAAATCATGAATTTTAATCGATTATAATGGTGGTTGCCATGGCAATAGCGGCAAGTACTTGCGTTTGGCGATCTTGACTAATAATGAAAAGTGCCATTTTTCGCGTAGTACAACCTGTTTGGGGCAAACCTACACATGTGTTATGATTATGCGAATTTAGACAACTTGTCAGATATAAGTGCTTATCGAAACCACAATGTACGGCAATATAAAATGCAAATCCCGTAAACTATTTTATTGTGTATTATTCTTGTGACCAATTGTCTCGCTTAGACCCCAATGAGCTCCAAATCACGCGGAGTCACGCCATTTATCGTGACACACTTACGGGCCCTATTAAATGTTTATCCGCGTGATCTATACAATGATGCCACCTCACGGACACTGGTTAATTCTGCCGTAATTTCTATTTTTATAAACAACTGCAAATTTGTATATCTATTTATTTTGTGTTAATTTAAGTTTAATTTTGAATATTTTTTATATTACAGCATTATTTGATAAAAAATTAACAGGTAGTTGCATCGGGTAGCTGATGAAAGCCTATTGCGCTGTCAACAGTTGGCGCTATTCCTTTGAATTTAGGCGGTCACGCGTTTTCGCAAGAACATCTAGCCTCGGTTACCGCGAGGTGGCAGCACTTTTAATCCCCTCAACTTCGCCTGGGATAAGAGTGGGTCTTAAGTGTCTACATCCGGGTAGCCTTACCCCAGATTAGGGTAGAGACGCTGATTGGCTCTCAGGCCAACTATGAAATTAAAATTAAAATAGCGATATACTTTTACAAGATAATAATATCATATGAAAAGTATTAAACATTGAACTTACAGGTATTAACACAAAAGTAAGTAAAAATTCAAATTTACAGTTGTTTATAAAATAAGAATTACGGCAGGATTAACCAGTATCCGTGAGGTGGCAGCATTGTCTAGCAGCCTACACGGATAGCATACAAATTAAATAAGGATACCTTTTTATCAAATAATGCTGTATTATAAAAACTATTAACAATTTAACTTATACTAACACAAAATAAATAGAAATACAAATTTGCAGTTGTTTATAAAAAAAAATATATTACGGGAGTGTCCGTGAGGTGACAGCATTGTATAGATCACGCGGATAAACAAAATAAAAGCCATAAATGTGACCAGACTGTCAGTGCCAGTTCGTACATGCATGTATGTTTACTGTTGACAACGTGCACATTTTCTAGAGCTAGAATTTGTTTACGCTGGATAACGTCAGTGAACTATTGTATTTCTACCATATAATACATAGTATTATAAAAGTAAATGGCAGTATTGACCGTGCAGGTGCCACATAACCTCTTAGCGTGAGGGATCTTCAAAAGTATCATGCAAGAAACAAGTCAAGCATGGCCATGGGGTTATAGTCTTAAAGGGGAACTGAAACAGCTGTAACATTCCATATATCTAAATGTGTACTATATAAGTATACATTAAGGGTGACAAAAGCATTTTCACTTATCAGACAAACTGAAAAATAATTTTATTCAGTGCCTAAGTCGTCCACATAGAACACTGCGTATCGCCATCTTCATTCCAAGCCAGCTGTTTGATTACCTCCTATCTAGCCCATGTAAATTTTCAGTTTCTTTTCGGTTTTCTTCATTATTAGACATTTCTACGCAAAAACAAAGATATGGTGCCTTACTATACACGATAGGTGTCCTATGTATCAACAAATAATATTTATTTGCATTCGAAATATAAAAGGTGAAATTAAATGGGATCGATTTATAACCAATGACAATATTCGAATAGTCACACTTCCCGACAGCAGATTTTGACAGGCTTCAAGGGGCGGGGCTTCCAAACGGAAGGTCAGTCCGGTCTATGTTTCTGTTGTTTACAAATATGTCGGGAGTGTTTTACGTTAGAGGAGCTTTCGCTAGTTGCTATTGGTGGTCTTGGATAAATCACAATAGAAAATGAATCCGACAGAGTAAGCATCCATAGCACATGTGAGAGAAGCATGTGTAGCAAAAGTGACACATGTAAAGGCTAAAGCCATTAATTCTTGCTTCACCCAGCGTGCGAGCTGAGGTGCGAGGCGTCAAACCCCGCCGAGACGGCGAGAAACGATCTAATTTTTGTGGAAACGAGAATCTTTGATTTTGGGAACAACGTGAATTTGGCTTGGTGTTTGTGTGGATAGTGCGTCCCAATGTCGACGCACATCGATTTCTAACCAGTGAAATAATTTGTCTGGAGAAAGCTGGCTTCTCCGACCGTGCTGACAGATGCCTGCATGAGCCATGACTGACCACCTACGACAGCTGTCAATGTTGGGAGTGTCGCCATCAGTCTGTTGTCTATGTGCGATTTGCGTGCAGTCTCGCTCGTTCGACCAATAGGTAGTAGGTAAGTAATACGTAGTTCAACAGGTATCGAAAAATAATTTTGCAAATTCAAACCTAAACAGAGCAATTATACTTGTATGGCCACACAATGACACACATTAAATTAAAAAAATCATTCAATCTTCGAATTCGTAACGTAAATCTTTGTTACAAACTTATTTTGATTTTTTACAGGATGTTACATGATGTGTGCATCCTTTTAATATAATTATTTAATTTCCAATTTAAAATGTTAATACAATTTGTTTAATTTATGTAAATAATTTTATTTAGATATGCGTGCTCCCATGCAATTTATAATAGTCTGAATAATAAATAGATGTGTAATAAGGACATTGGGCAATTCACATGAGAATATAGTAGTGGAGTTTTACTGTATTGTATACAGTATATTGGATATGTGCGGGTGTGTGTGTTATCAAGACCACGTCATGACAATCATAAATTCTTGTGCTTGCAAAATGGTGTAACAATTTTACATAAAAATCATTTGTTTGTGAAATGCTGTGATAATTTTATTAAAGTATTTCACAAACAAATCAACCAATGTGCTGATTTCCTGATGTGATATTGATGAATTACATAGTTTTGAAAAGTGCTAATAATTATACAATATTACCGGGTCGCTTAAGAGAATTGTCTTAAACTTGTTTAATATACAAACACTGCATTCGTTTGTGAAGGTTAAACACTGGTATACGATGGACACAATAATGAACATGGTGGTCAATTACTATGGGCAGAAATATGCGGAGCGTTCGTATGGGTATAAATATCTACTTCACAAGCGGGTCCGTAATCCTTTGAAATTCAGGCGTACCATGTCTGGTTTAGAAAACCGCGCCCTCACGCGTTTTGAATCTCAAGTGACACCCCCTCCGCATAGATAATAATAATAATAATGACTTCATTTACGCCAATTTCCTCGAACACCAAGCTCAGTGGCGCGACAAGACCAAGGGATTAAGCAAACTCGTAATCGTAAAACAATGCGTGAGTCGTCAATGGAGGGAGGGAGGGAGGGAGGGAGGGAGGGAGGGAGGGAGGGAGGGAGGGAGGGAGGGAGGGAGGGAGGGAGGGAGGGAGGGAGGGAGGGAGGGAGGGAGGGAGGGAGGGAGGGAGGGAGGGAGGGAGGGAGGGAGGGAGGGAGGGAGGGAGGGAGGGAGGGAGGGAGGGAGGGAGGGAGGGAGGGAGGGAGGGAGGGAGGGAGGGAGGGAGGGAGGGAGGGAGGGAGGGAGGGAGGGAGGGAGGGAGGGAGGGAGGGAGGGAGGGAGGGAGGGAGGGAGGGAGGGAGGGAGGGAGGGAGGGAGGGAGGGAGGGAGGGAGGGAGGGAGGGAGGGAGGGAGGGAGGGAGGGAGGGAGGGAGGGAGGGAGGGAGGGAGGGAGGGAGGGAGGGAGGGAGGGAGGGAGGGAGGGAGGGAGGGAGGGAGGGAGGGAGGGAGGGAGGGAGGGAGGGAGGGAGGGAGGGAGGGAGGGAGGGAGGGAGGGAGGGAGGGAGGGAGGGAGGGAGGGAGGGAGGGAGGGAGGGAGGGAGGGAGGGAGGGAGGGAGGGAGGGAGGGAGGGAGGGAGGGAGGGAGGGAGGGAGGGAGGGAGGGAGGGAGGGAGGGAGGGAGGGAGGGAGGGAGGGAGGGAGGGATTAATGAGATAGGTTTTTAGACGTCGGCGGAATGAAACTATTATTAACTTCTAATTTAACACTAATAATAATAACACAAGTTTAATTAGCAACTCAACTGAGTTGGATTGACATTACAATAGGTTACAATTGACTCATCAAAACATCATACAAATACAATAGAAATACATTTGATACCGCAAATCATACCGTACTAATAACCTTTTTACTGACAGTTGTATAAAGCCCACGGTATAAAGGAGTTACGGAATCTATTCGTTCTAGTAACTGGTAACGGGTACACATTTTCTTGTCTAATATTATACTCGGTATGTCTTTTGTCAGGCAGCAGATAATTTAATCTATGTGTGCCGACTTTAATTTTATCAAAATATTTTTGACAAATGCTCTCCCGTCTTACATTCAACGTATCCAGGTTAACACGTCTTAGTATCTCCGCGTAACCCAATCCAGGAAAAATACATTTTAATGCCCTTTTTTGTATAACTTCAATATTGTCAGACAAATATTGGGGCAAGTTAGTGTGCCATACAGGACATGCATATTCTAGAACTGGTCTCACCACACTAACATATACACTGACCAGATCTTTCTGTGTAATCCCTGCACGCTTTAACTGATATAACATGTACAAGCGTTTACCAGCTTTTTTCACAATAGTATCTACGTGTTTGTTCCATGTCAGATCCTGAGAAATGGTCACACCTAATAGTTTGGCATGGCAAACTTGTGCTACATCCCTCCCATCAATTTTTATATTCGGGATAGTGCTTCTGAAATTGCCATCTTGTGCAAACTAATGATTATTTCTTTTGATTTTTCGGAATTAATTTTCATGTCATTCTTTTCTGTCCATCTAGCAGCAATATCAACCGACTCTTGAATGACAGATACACCCTTTCTGTCGCATATTTCAAATAACGTACTATCATCTACATACTTATATAGTGGAACAGTCGTTCTTAAATCATTTATGTAAACAAGGAAACATTTAGGTCCAGGCAATGTCCCTTGCGGTACTCCCCCATTGGGATGACCAGAATGGGAATATTCATTTCCTATTTTTACTCGTTGAGTTCTGTCTAATAGAAATGTTGCCATCCATCTTAAAATATGTGCGGGCAACCCATATGATTGTAGCTTATCTAGCAACAAATTATGATTAATAAGATCAAACGCTTTGCTAAAGTCTAGCATTACAACTCTGACACAAGAATTCAATTTATCTGTCGCCTTATACCACATATGAACCAGTTCGACAAGAACATCTGTTGTGGACGTTCCGCTAATTCCTCCAAATTGCTTAGCATCAATTTCACCTTCAATTGTTTCATCCACCCACTTCATTATTATTGATTCAAACACCTTGGCAGCTATTGGAGTTAGTGAAATTGGTCTAATGTCTTTTTCAATCGACACAGGGGGGCTTGTTTTTAGCAACGGTATTACATTGGCCATTTTCCATTCCATAGGGAGTACACCTTTTCTTAGTGAATTGTTAAAAATAGCAGTTAATGGAGGAAGCGAATTCCACAACCGGCAACCGAGAAGGCTCAAAATACAATTCTTGTAGTTGTGAACGTCGTCGCGATCATATTTCAATAGCAATTCCCACTACCCGTCTTGTCTTCCGATATGAGTAAGGGCCGATAGCGAAAATGTAAACATCGCCGCAATTTTCTTTAACAATACCCCGCAAATGTTACCCTTCCTCGCCATTCCGATTTCGCGTCGTGAAGACGCTTCGGCTCAGTCCACACAATTTCAAGTGAAAGTTACTTGTAAATTGTATGTAGTCCACTTCTTATATGGCCAACCCTTCAGCAAACCCAAAGTAACCTTTTAAGGCAGATTGCATCTGATGAGGGGAACCATCAGTAATTGCCCGTTTCAAGGCAAACTGGCCGCTACTACACACATACCTTGTCAACATCCGAGACATCTAACATTGCTACAATACCGTCTATGTGATGTTTTGCCAAGAACGACGAGTGTGTATGTTAGGCCTTCTTAATTAGCTTTTGACTTGTTAAAGATTGCAGTTGTTGACTTGCGATTGGCTGAAGAGGTGAAGATTCGTCATCCAAAACTGATCATTGCCCACGTTAGCCGGGTGGCTGCTGGTGAGAGGAGTTTGTATTAAAAAATGATATTGCAATGAAAATGTGGCCGTATAATCCGGGTGGCCGGTGGCGAAGGGGCCGTATAAGAAGGCGACTACTGTATATGCGTCAAGTTGCAGAGTGTATAAAGTAACTGCAAAATTCAATATGTATGCATCACGCTGTGAATTCATATATATATATATATATATATATATATATATATATATATATATATATATATATATATATATATATATATATATATATAAAATACACATGGTTATATCAGCGTTCGACGTGTTTGTAGACACGATCCTGATGCCCGATGATATTCCATGGGTCAGCACATCGAGGTGTGAATAGATGCCGGCCGAAACAAGAAACAAACAAACAAACAAACAAACAAACAAACAATATATATATATATATATATATATATATATATATATATATATATATATATATATATATATATATATATATATATATATATATATATATATATATATATATATATATATATATATATATAATAAACATGGTTATATCAGCGTTCGGCGTGTTTGTTAACACGATCCTGTTGCCCGATGACATTCCCTGGGTCAACACTTCGAGGTGTGAATAGATGCGGCCGGCCGAAACAAGAGACAAGTTTCTGCGCTGATCGAAGCGACAGCGGTCGCTGGCACTCCCGTACCTGTTGCGTAATTTTGTACCGGGCGACGTTCGTGGGGCGTGGCAGAGACTGGCTGTCCGAGCACGCGTGGCTCTCCGTCGAACGATCATGGGATGTGACGAATATGTTGCGCCGTGCAAGTCAAACTCGAAAGCAGCGCATTTAACATGTTCTAAGCTGATGCACTTTTAAGTAATGGTTTAATTGGAAAGAAATGATCTTACTAATCACATTGAAAGTCGTCAAAATGGCATTGATTGATGGCTTGTCTCTTCAAATAGATTACCTGGACGTGAACCAGCACCCTGACATTTAAGGTGGGTAAAGACGGAATATAACTAGATGCTCTTTGAGGTGTATACGCAGCCAAAACACTGCTAAGAAAGTCCACCTTGCGTTATGCTCTTAATTAATTGCAGAATTTTTTTGACAAATAGAGATTCTATTTTAGTTCTAATATCTACAATATTAAGACCTCCGTCCGCAAATGTGTTTAATAGTGATTTTCTTTTCAAAGCTTCGGGTTTACTGTTCCAAAGATATGGAAATGCCAATTTGTCACCACCTTGTTTGGTACTGAGTTAAGACTCCCTATGTGCCAAATGGAGCTGCACAGCACAGACTGCATGGTGATACTTTCCCCCTAAATGATAATTCCATCCTGCTATTTAGTTCACAATTTTTTTGAAATTAGAAATAACTTTCCCAGGTCTTTTTATCGGCTTCTTTTGTACCTGTATAAACGCCGTATTTTTGGGGGGAAATCACTAGTTCATTTTTGACCATCAGGTTCAGCTAAGAGGACCCGGGTTGGAATTCTGTGCTGCGGTGTTAAAACCTTGGGCAATTTATTTCATTCTACATTGCTCACGTTCACTCAGCTGTAGAAATGAATAAGTGATTGATCTGTGTGCGAGTAGCCGTCGCGCATTATTTGCAGCTTATGGCTGCATGCTTCCCAGAGATGTGGCAGTGTCTGACTGAATAGTACTGCCAGGGAAGTAAAGTGAAAAGCGCTTTGAGCAATCCTTGTCTAAATTCCAACTGTTCTTCACCGATTTACCCTTACACTATTGCTCTTATTCTGCAATCCAGATTCTTTCCAGCGACTTCAACATATGGCTTAGCAACGTAGTGCCTCAATGTTTTCCCGGATCATGCACATATCCCTTTCTTTTCTATATTCGGACACTTAGCCCCGTTCTTTATTCCTCTGTGAACTTCCCGTCTCTCTTGCAGATATTCAATATTTTTTTTGTCGATCATCTTCCACGTCGCTCAGCCACCGCCACCGCCAGCATCTCAACTCGCACTTCACCAATGCCTGTTTATCTTTCCAAATAAGCCTACATGATAAATCGCAAGAATTGCCAGGCTGTGACAAGTTTCATAAAGCTTTCATTATCTTCCACCACTGTGTGTGTGTGCGTGCGTGCGTGCGTGTGCGTGGGCGTGTGCGTGTGTGCGTGCACGTGCGCGTGTGCACGGGTGTCCGGTGATGTGGGTGTGTGTATATGGGCGTGTGTGCGCGCTCGCGTGTGTGTATGTGGGTGTATGTGTTCATGGGTGTATGCGTGTGAGTGTGTGGGTGTGCGTGCGCGCGCGCGTGTGTGTCGTATTTACAAAACCTACCCAGCATCGATTATCTGGTTCTATTTTACATTTTATCCCAATAGTAGATAAACATAATGGGAGGAGGTGCTTTTTTCTGTGTCTGTATTACTCTTTGGAATAGAAGTCTATGATTCCTTCGATCTAGTGTTAGATCAGACGCAGACTGAAACATTATGCGAGTCTTAAATATTTTTAATATCTTGCTTTTACGTTTTTGAATTAGTAATGGTTTATTAAAATAGATAAAACCGTAATTAATTTACTAAACCGTTACGTTGCGGTTTGTGTACGTGACAATCAATTTCTGCACGTGACCTTCGTCAAGCATAACCTTTGCCAACAGTATTTATAATGGTAACACCTTCGTCAAGCATCACCTTTGCCAACAGTATTTATAATGGTAACGTATGGGCGGCATCATATCTGCTATATCAAACCTGATCCCATCTTTTATGAAGACACCGGTGATAGGCAAGAGGTTACGTGACGTGGTAATGTTAGATTACGCTGCGTACGCATTTGATGATTGTTGCAAGTTATCTTTAAATATACTATATGTTTGCTCTAAAAGCAGTAAGAAACTTTATTTTATCGGTAATGTCTATGATAATATAAAGTCTTCATCGGAAGGTGGGTGCCGATAAATACAAAAAGAAATGTGATGATGACAACATATATTCACACAACGCACGCACTCTTTTTTCTCCCGTTAATCTCTCCCCTCAGTCTCCCCTCTCTCCCTCTCCTTCCTTCATTCCTCTCCTTCCCTCCCTCCACCCCCTCACTGCATCATCAGAATAATGTTTGTTAGTGCTAATATCACCCATCTATCTAATCTCGTATATAAAATATCATTATAAAGAAGTGTATTGGTGATTTGGCGCAGCAGTACCTCGACTGTCGATTGAATTACCTGTGAACATTCGCTATATAAAACCTTTATTATTATTATTATTTAAACCGTCCAGTGTCCATATTTAGCAAATAGATGAATGAAATACACAAATGAGTGGCGCTGCAATCCTTTTTCGTTCTGATGCACAATGTGTCAGAGTGAACAAGTTTGTGAGGTTGTCTCACTTTATCTGTCTCCCTTCTGATTTACCTCTCCCAATCCATTCCTTTAAAAATACTCAACATTTTTTTCCTTCCTCCCTGCTTGGCGCCCCTCGCCCTCTCCTTCTCCCACTCCCTCAGTTTCTTTATCCTCTACTATTTCCCTTCTCACTGTTCCTCTACACCCCTCTTCCTCCATATTTTCATCAACCAATCCTTTTCAACCTTCCCGTCATTCTAATTAAGCCGCAATTCGGTACGGTCTTGGGTAATTGCACATTCGACAAGAACAGCGAAGCTACTTATGCTATTCAAGACAAACTTGTTTTGTCCGTGTGTAATACCTGTCATGTTTCATTGTCAGTTTAACACAGACAATGCAATGCTTCACTGCCGTGGACATTCTTAGACTGACATGCGGCCTCCGACAATGGTAAGCTCTTGGTCCCGCGCAAGAACGCACTGATTGACAACGTATAATTAGCAGCCTCTTTCGCGTTGAACACGACAGCCGCTACAAACAAATGACTTAAGCGTTCGATCGAAAGCATGGATTTGTCGAAACGCAGTTGTAGTCGAAATGCAGTTCTCCCGGTTTTCAGTACAAGACCAACGTCACGTGTTGATGGATGTTTTGTGTGCGGTCGGGTGCAGCGTATCGCATGCTATTCGGCAAACAATGTGACGCTCTACGTGGTTTGACAGTTGGTCTTGAATGAGCTGCACAAGTAGCAGTTTCGCAGTCATCAGACATTGGGATATACAACTAGACGCCGAAAAAGAGAGCGACGATTGCTACATACAACTGTCTTAAGGTAGGCCATGTATGTAATGTTGTTGTGTTATTTAGAACGGCAAATTATGACACTACATATATTGCCATGCGGTACAGTGTCGACATTCTGTGTTGCTAACTTGCATAGTCAAACCTGCAAGGCATTACGGAAGACAAACATCATCATCATTATACATAACTGTTAGCGTCGTTCTACTGTGAATATAATTACACAGATAATCCATTTCTCATTAATCAAAACATTATTTGGCAACATATTTGATATGTAATGAATGGAACCACTTGCTGATTTGCGTCGATATAAATCGTAGGTAAGCATTGTATTTATTTATACAATAAAATAACAAATAACTAATGTTTTAATCCACCTCGGTTTATTATCTTAAATTATGAATTCTCGTATATCAATGCGAGTTATAGTATGTCCTGTATTATCTATCTGCGTTTAAAAGTAATGTCTTGTTTAATTTTATGAAGGAAAAAACGACGGCGGTGTGTGCGCCATATTGTTGTCAAACGTCCGCTTCCGCTTCCGAACCATGAATCTGCATAAGTCAACATTAATAATAATAGTTATGCATGTTATCATGTTTGATGTATCATATGATATAGCATGACATATAAGCAAAGTTTTAATGCAATGCTACAACATAAATAACGTCATATATATTAGCTTTCGTGTCTTACAAGTTGACACCACAATTTCGCCAGCTAAGGCTAGACATTGGTTTATAAGCAATTAAAATGGCTACCTTCATTGCAACTGAGTGTTCCGACCGCACGTGGCGGAAGGGGTTACCAGTGACGCTCATCCTATGGAGGTCACAACCGGTGTGGCGAATCGGGGTTTGGGCCAGGTAATTTCCCTCCCATAGGAACACTTCCGGCGGAAGTCGGTCAGTTGTGAGGGAGTAAGGATTGTGACCAACCGTGCCAGGGAACGTTATGAGGAGCAACCGATGAGGTATCTCTGGCCGAACTAGTTACATTAGATTGTACTACAGGCTATGTACACAGTGTCTCCCACTTCCTCATTCCCTCTTTTTTCTTTTTCAAACTTTTTTTCTTTAAAACAGTAAATGTGTGACATTGACTGTTATTTTTAAGGTATTAAGAAAAATATTAATTTAACTAAATTCAAGGCTTTTAATGTTTAAATTTAAAACACATTTCAATTTGTTTTAATCGTACACAACATCTCAGCTTCACGACAAGCTTTAGTTAATTTTGTGCACGTACGGAAAACTATATTATTGAAAGTTACACAAATGCTGGAACTATTTTAAATTGTGAAAGAGTTAATAGCATGCATTAAATCATAACTATTTTAATTATGTATTCCTATCAGACCATGTATATTCATTTTCTAACAATACAGTTGTGAATGGTTGCAGTTAGAATACTATGTTTTTAACGCAAAAGCACTGTCAAATGTTTCTCTAAACCATTTTGTTCACTTGCACAGTCTATTATCATAACTATTTTACTCTTAGTAAATAGCTCAGATGCAATCATTTTTA
>OZ024862.1:1372669-1567669 GCA_964017155.1 Oasisia sp. SBJ-2009
GTGAACGTGGATGAAGAGAGAGGGGGAGAGATACAGAGGAGAGAGAGCCAAAGAATGAGGTAGAGAGATAGATAGATTATGAATGTTGGTGAAGAGAAAGATATGAAGAAAAGAACGAGAGGGTGATCACCTCAAAAGTAAAAGACGTTGTGAATGCGACAGTGATGGCACAGATTATGAATATCGATTTTATTAACTTGGCTTAAGCCATCTGCCGACAACTTGTGAAACCGCCTGTTGATTATTTGCTCATTTGAAATATGGGCAACAATGACTGCATCATACACAGCTGTGTATGATGCAGCCATTGTTTACAGTGAAGGGGAAATGGGAAGGTTGCCCATATTGCAAATGCTAGGGCTCGAGCAGGGTGTTGCGATGAAAACAGGTTTCCGTGGCATTGACCGAAAACAAGTCTTGTCTGCTGAGAAGCAAGCTACAGATGCAGCCAAGACAGTTAGAAGGAGGAGACAGGTGGCACAAGCCCTGGTGATGGTAGCTATGAAGCTGGAGGTTTCTAGATAGAGTAGTGTGGTCAGTAAACATGTTTAAAATGTTTAAATGCTGTTTTTATCGATTTTGGTTTTTTGAGCCGTTTGTGTAAACATATGTCAACATATCTAGAAAAGTTGTTGACCGATGCTCATGAAATATATATTGTTCAATTATTTACAAAGATGTAACATGTTATATCCATGACGAAAACGAGTTTTTGTAACCTTTGTACAATAAAATTCATAAACGTTTTAATATCCTGTTTCTTTTAGACCATGTTGAAATATCAGGCATTGGCATCATACTATTAAAATTTCAATTTATTACATCCAGAAATAACCATGATATTTTGACATGAAAATACCCTATATATTCATCTTTGGCGGCCATCTTTGGTCATGTGACTTGCTGTAATTGGGTCATTATTCTCATTTTTTGGTCGGGATGTCGTTATACTTCTTTGACACAAATTTGACATCTTTACGACTTATAACAAGAATGATAGAAAAAAACAGTTATACCTGAACTTAACAAGGGAATGTGGGCAAACATACTTAATCACCATGGCAATATGTCAGCATAGCAAGCCTTGATAGCACGCCTTGATAGAAGAGGGTCCAGCATCGTGACCACATCACCTTGGAAACAGGTCAGAGTTGTCATCTTGTTAAAACCTGCACCACTGTGACAGTGTTTAAGCCTGCAACGCACTGACACATGTTAACATGTGCAACATACGTGCTGACACTGTTAGAGCTTGCAACACACTGACATTGTGACAGCTTGAAACACACTTACAAATGTAAATGTGTGCAACACACTGACATTGTGAGAGCTTGCAACACACTGACAAATATTAATGTGTGCAACACACTGACACTGTTAGAGCTTGCAACACATTGACATTGTGACAGCCTGCAACACACTTACAAATGTTAATGCGTACAACACACTCACATTGTGAGAGCTTGCAACACACTGACACATGTTAATGTGTACAACACACTGATACTGTTAGAGCTTGCAACACACTGACATTGTGACAGCCTGCAAAACACTAACACTTTTATTACCTGCAACATGTGACATTGTTTGAACCTGCAACACTGACACATAGAGCCTACATGACACTGATACTGACAGATCCTGCAACACATTGACACCTTTATAGCCTGTAACACAGAGACTCCTCTAAAACAGTGGTAGGTGCTATTGAGGAGCCAAAGTTAGAAATTTACCAGGTAGCTGAATCTGTATATCAGTACAATCAAATTACTCAAGAAAAAACAACATAATGCAAATAACTGCTTATGTGTATATCTATGTGTGTGTTTGTTTGTGTGTTGATGTGTGTGCATTTACTTGCATATATGTGCTTGTGTGTGTATGTATGTGTATGTGTGTGTTTGTGTTTTTGTACTTTTATTGTGCCTGTATATGTGTATGCACGTGCATGTGTTTGTTAATAACTGAGAATATCCTACAGAATACATCCAACACTTAAGTTATAACACTTAACAAAACTGTTTCCTAAACAATAATATTATTAGTATCATAAAAACGGAAGTGGGGTTAAAATGGGAAAACAAAATGATGATAGAAGTAGTGTGATCTTAGAGCTGTGACACAGGATGATAAAGAGCTGGTAAGAACTGCCAACTGACCGGTGACGTTGCCAGTTGCTCAGCTAACACAAACATGGAACAGCCTCATAATATTGAACACTTCATGACATTTTAAAACAATGGCTAGTTCATTAATGTAAGCATTACTGCAACTAGGGTCTATCACATATGAGCTTCATCATCTATGCTCATTTTCACCATCAAGGTCACTATTAAAGTCACATTTGGGACTGGTCAAAAATGAGTACAAGCTGATCAGAATAGCTTTCCTTTAGTATTGTGTATTGTACATTATTTGGCACTAGACCATTATTCTGTCAGTAGATGAGTAACAATATATCTAGAAAGTTTGTCACCATAGCATCATTCTGTTATACAATTGTTAATTGACATTGACATCCCTGTAGTTGTCATAGTCTCTGGCTGTCTGTCTGTCAGGCAGGCAGGCAGGCAGGCAGGCAGGCAGGCAGGCAGGCAGGCAGGCAGGCAGGCAGGCAGGCAGGCAGGCAGGCAGGCAGGCAGGCAGGCAGGCAGGCAGGCAGGCAGGCAGGCAGGCAGGCAGGCAGGCAGGCAGGCAGGCAGGCAGGCAGACAGGCAGACAGACAGACAGCGAGAGACAGAGAGAGACAGAGAGAGACAAGAGAGAGACAGAGACAGAGAGAGACAGAGAGAGACAGAGAGGGACAGAGAGAGAGACAGAGAGAGCCAGAGAGAGACAGTGAGAGACAGGGAGAGACAGGAAGAGACAGAGAGAGACAGAGAGAGACAGAGAGAGACAGAGAGACAGAGAGAGAGAAAGAGAGAAAGAGAGAAAGAGAGAAAGAGAGAAAGAGAGAAAGAGAGACAGAGAGACAGAGAGACAGAGGGAGACAGAGGGAGACCGAGACATACAGACAGAGAGACAGACAGAGAGACAGAAAGAGAGACAAAGAGAGACAGAGAGAGATAGAGAGAGATAGAGAGAGAGACAAAGAGAGAGAGACATACAGGCAGAGAGACAGAGAGACAGACAGAGCGAGAGAAAGACAGAGACAGAGACAGACAGAGAGAGCTAGCGATAGGAGAGAGAGAGAGAGAGAGAGAGAGAGTAAGAGAAAGACAGACAGACAGACAGAGTGAGAGAGACAAAGAAACACAGAGAGAGAGTCAAATAGAGAGAGAGCAACAGAGACAGAGAGAGAGAGAGTGTGAGAGAGAGACAGCGAGAGAGCGAGAGCGAGAGAGAAAGACAGACAGACAGAGACAGATAGACAGAAACAGAGAGAGAGACAGACAGACAGACAGAGAGACAGAAAGAGAGAGAGAGAGAGAGACTAGTCTGTTGCCAGCCTACCATGGGTTCTCTATTAATTCCGAGCACCACTTGTTTCTTCGCCTCACAATGGAGGAACTGAAGCACCCCCTGAGACTTCTCCTATTCTACACCCCCTGTGCCAATCACCTTAGCCTTGGCACTGCCGTCTCTGAACACAGCAACACTCACTTTTATCACACCTATCTGTTATGTACAACAATTCTAACTTATGATAATACTATCTATTACATACAACTATATTTATATCGGACAAACGTGTCGATTACATACAACAACACTGAGGACAGACATGTCTGTTGCATACAAGAAAAGTCAGAGAACAAGTAATAACAGAAAAGTTGTCATCACATAATGAACTTGTACTGTGCTGCACTCTCTATCATCACATGACATAGTCACATTTTCCCATATTCTGCTGTCTCATTACAGTCACATGATGTACTCACACTGGACCATACTCATTGTCACGTTACTTTCACATGCACAATGTAAGTAACAGTCGAGAAAGGCATAATTATATGTAGAAACAACACCAACAACCGAATACAAGTTCCGACCGTATCACGGGACTCGGCTGTAATCGTGGACAAGTGTAAATTCGCCTTGATTAATGCCAGATCTCTATGAATCAAATCACTGTTCGTACGTAACTATGTCGACGAGTGTTCACTTGACATTGTTGCTCTGACTGAGACCTGGTTAACCAACGAAGATACGAACTCTCAAAAACTCTCCAGCTCATATCCCGTGTCACTATCGACACCCGCGCCTCAGAAACACTCGCCGTCACTCTACGAAACGCCCGCACCAGTTGCACAACGCGTGTAGTCGAGATGTACCGGCCACCGAACTCATGTTTTGGGACTTTCCTAGACGATGTGTCTAAGGTGTTGCTCATCGCTGGTACTCATCCCACAGAAACAGTTGTGTGCGGAGATTTCAACACGAAATATGGCGACCCAACCTGCACTGACGCAGTGAACCTGGCCGATCTGCTTGACACTGCTGGCTTTCAGCAACATGTCACAGGCGCGACTCACGAGCGGGGCAATACGCTAGACCTGGTAATTACAGCGAAAGCACAGCATCCCATTTTCACTGCTGTCAGGCCCACGTCGCTAATCACTGACCACTATGCCGTCGAATGCGACCTCCTACAGTCAAAACCAGACCGTCCGAAGCGACACGTTACGTATCGAAAATACTCAGCGATCAACAACAGCAGTTTCGCAGCGGACTTTGAATCGTTCAACATCAGCGCTGATGAGGAGGACCCTGTTGCTCTACTTGCGGGCTACGATACCTGCCTACGCACCATCGTTGACGCGCACGCCCCTCTTGTGTCGCGGACCATTACGGTTACACCTATGACTCCGTGGCACACCAATGGCCTGACAGAGGAAAAGCGAACCCTCCGTCGTGCCGAACGCCTTTGGCGGAAATCAGGCTTAACTGTGCATCGACATATTTTCACAGATCGCCGCAATACCTTCAGGACATCGCTCAAGACAGCCCGCTCTGAATACTATAGATCCGAGATCTCGAAAGCTGGCGGTAACATGCGCCTCATCTATAGTATCGCAGATTCACTCCTTAGCCGAAATGTGAATAGACCTCTACCAGGAATGGCAGACGAATCATACTCGGCACTCGCTACCAGGTTCCAGCGAAGTTTCAAAGAAAAGATAGAGTCGCTGTGCCATAATCGATCTCCGCTGCCAGCCGATGACATGCCAAGAGTTGTGAGTACGCGTTTCGATGTGTTTGAACCTGCGTCACTCTCGGATGTGAAAAAATAGCACTCGCATCTGCCACAAAATCGTGTGAACTAGACCCACTGCCGACATCACTAGTGAAACACCACATCGACGCTCTTTCTCATTTGTTGGCACGTGTCATCAACGCCTCGCTATCATCAACCGTATTTCCTGCACCCATGAAACACGCTGTCGTTGTACCAGCTTTGAAGAAGGCAGATTACCGGTCAAAATCTAACATCACGTTTGTGGCGAAGATAACTGAACGTTTCTTTGTACAACAGTACAACACTTTATGGAGGAGAACCGAATCTATGGCATATATCAAAGTGCATATCATGCGCAACATAGTGCGGAAACCGCACTCGTGCACATACACAACGACATCGCCCAATCGATTGACAGCCGCCGGAGTGTGCTCCTCGTGCTACTCGATCTAAGTGCGGCCTTCGACACCATCAACCACAACACACTGCTGCGACGTTTGTCTGGATACAGACTATCTGGAGACATCCTCGCCTGGCTGACATCTTACCTGTGTAATGGAACATGTGTCGTACGCGTAAAGAGTGGCGTGTCGGAAGTAGAGACCATGACCACAGGAGTGCCACAAGGGACTGTCCTTGGACCACTGCTATTCAATGCATACATCGCACCACTGACGACACTTCTACAGAAGCACAACATTCACCACCACCTATACGCAGACGACACTCAACTCTACATCAATTTCCCACCAACCGACCACACACAAGCCCTCGCGTGTATGGAAGCCTGCGTACAAGATGCGAAAGCATGGCTCTGTGACAATGGACTTGTGATGAATATACAACAAATCTCAAGCCATTGTCACCCGTTCGTCAAGGCTACGTACGCCTACAGACGACCCAACCTAAACAACATATGTGGCCAGCTCGTTGACACTTTCCCAGTTATATATAGTATACGGGACCTAAGATTTACCATTGACAGTAACCTAACCATGACGTCACAAGTTGCCAGCGTTTGTCGTTCTGCCTACTACCATCTGTCGCGAATTGCAAAAATACGAGACTCGGTTAGCACCACTGTGTGTAAGAGTCTCATACACGGACTGGTGACATCGCATATCGCCTATGGCTATGCGATACTATTCGGCATCAGCGATTGTCACCTGCACCGTCTTGAAATGGTCCAGCGGTCTGCAGCTCGAATTGTTATGCAAATCCGGCGGGGTGACCGGCAGTCCATGACGACAATACTGCGGCAATTACACTGGCTGCCTGTCAGAAAGCGTATCGAATACAAGCTACTAGTACTCGTGCACAGGGCTTTATACGACGGCACGCCAGGGTATCTCGCGGCACTACTATTCCAGCACGCGCCTCGCCGATCGCTGCGCTCTGCAGGCGGGTTACTCCTCGAAGTGCCAAAAGTGAACTTAGAACGTTTCGGCCGGCGTGCATTTGCCTGTGCAGGACCCACTCTGTGGAACAAACTCCCTAGGAATATGCGCAACAACGGCAATCTAGTACAATTTAAGAAAGAATTAAAAACATTTTTATTTTCCACATAACCAGTTTTACACAATGAACATTATATTTTGCTTAACTATATTTATTTATTTATTTACCTATTTACATGTATGTACACACCCGTGAACATTATATTTTAGCTGAACTATATTTATTTATTAATTTACCTATTTACATGTATGTATACACCCGTGAACATTATATTTTAGCTTAACTATATTTATTAATTTGTTTACCTATTTACATGTATGTACACACCCGTGAACGGGACATACGTCCCGGATTTGATGGTGTCAAAATAAAGTTTTATTATTATTATTATGATTATTATATTAATTCATTATGTGCCAGCGCGAGAGATTGAAATTAGAGTAGGGGAGACCGGGGCTAATTGTAACAAAAACAACATATTTCAGGATTGCGGGAGGGTTTTGTAACCGATCGAAACTTTTTGTTATGCCAAAAGGTCCTCACATATCGCAGTTAACTGGAGATAATTAATTGTCTGGGATATTTCACATTTACGGTATGATGTATTATATGAGGTGTCCTAAACTGTTACAACTTACCCCGATACGGGGCAAGTTGTAACAGAGTACGGGGTAAGTTGTAACACGTATGTTTTACTGTTGAGGTAAGTTGTAACACAACATAAAATTACACAATTGATGCTACTGCTTTCTGTAAGCTATATACATTATTTGAGACTTAATAATAACGATGTATCATTACATATATAGTATATTCCGTATTGGAGTTCAGCTGTTAAACACAGTATCTGACCAAACAAAACATAGTTTTTTTAACCAGAAATTGCAATAACAATCATTTCGATTACAAACATGTGATGGTTATTTATAAATGCCAAAACACAGTAGGCCCAGTAATTAGTCGCATGTTTTAACTAAATATCTGATGTAACGTATATTGTGAATGCAATGGGCAATTATGCACACCCGTTAGGTATTCCTTTCCACAATAACATTTAAAAGAAAGATGAAAATCGAAATTAAAAACAAGACTAGTATGACATATATCATCAGATCGGCAACGACAGGAACCTGACGAATATGGCCTACTCGCTGTCAGAGTCGCACAAGTGACACAGATATGTGTCGTCGCCTGTGGTGCATTCAGTGTGTGCCCATCTGAGGCACATCTGACACTGGATCCACTGTTCATGCGACCTGTCCTCGGCGTAATTCTCGTCACATACTAAGCAGAACCATTCCACTGATTTTGTTTTCTTGACGAGAGCTTTGCCTCTGCCTTTCGTGAGTGGCAGTTTTCGCTTACTACTGCATCCTGTAGCTCGCGTTGCTCTAACGGCCTGTCTGTTTTCGAGCATTTTCTCCCTTGGCATGCACAGTCAAAAGGTGACGTTGACTCGCTTCATAATTACTGGTGATACCGCTGATTCCAGCAGAATATGTACCAGAACCTGATATAGACTTGAGCCACTTCATAGCTGTCTCTTCTATTTTATCAGTGTGGCAGCGGATAGTGCGATCCGGCAACACTGATAGCCCCAGCACGCAGCAGTTGCTCTGAACCAGGGTGCGTTTTCTCAATGTGTTCTAGAAAGTGGCCGTAATATGTGTAAATCAAACATAATTCTGCTGATTTGCACAGGCATGTGGCTTATGCAGACTTGTACCTGTCGTAGTCATTCGTTTTGTTTGCGTTGTTCAATGACAAGACGAGCCAGATGCAATCCAAGTATTCGAGCCAGAAGCGCCCAGTTTCTCCCAGTTCTCCATTTCTCACTGAACGGACCATGCTACATACATATCTGAAACCAACTGATCGAAATTGTCCCAATCAATATGGAAAACTGCTCCTTCGGGTTGCCTCTTCACCACATCAGAATTGCTAATCACTGTAGCACTTTAACTATTTAGCGTAATTCCGTGGTCGCTAATTTGGCAGATATAGCGGGGGGCGGCAGTATTACATTCAGGGGCCTTTACGACCACGGTATCCTGCTTGATTGTATGACGAGACAACGTCTAGAATCGACATCTAGATGTGCAGGGGTTCAGAACGAGGTACTACATGCCACATGGTTAAGCATGGCTTGATTTCTGCGCTCACACAGTCCATGCGTGGGGGTAAAATCAATTGACCTTGACTTTGACCTTATATAGAATTCAGATATGCACAGTAAACTTGAACAACACTGATAAACATGAAATCAACTTAAAGATCAAGGTTATTGTCCAAAAATTAAAGATGGTAGCACATTGGAAGACCCGAAATCCGATAACAGAAATTTCAGTCATTTAGGGAGTACGTTAGGCTTTTCACCCACAGAGGGCACAATTATCAAGATATAGAGGTCGTTGTGGCACCAAATAGAAGCTTATGGCCTTGGGAAGTTTTCTAGTTGGAAAAGAGTCCATGTTGTTCATTTCGAAAGGCTTGTAAATATTAATTTCTGACATGAACGTGTCAGGCGGAGGACGAAATGGCTCAAATTATGGAATTGCTTTGTGAAAAGCCCCTAAATCATATATGATAGCATTCCCTACTATCTAATGATGCTTTCTGCCAAATATGGTTTTTCTATGTCTATTTCTGACGTCACACTGACACAATATTTGAATATACCTAATTTTAGACTTGAAAAGGGGGTTGAGGGCAAAAGGCCCCGATTTGGGAGTAGTTATTACAAACTTGTGATGGCCCATGGTATAGGTTAACAGGAAATGGCAGTGAAATAAACTTAGCAGAAAACATCCTGAGACCTAGACCTGTCTCCCGGCCTAAACGGTGTTACAACTTGCCCCGAGATGAATGTTACAACTTGCCCCGACCCGTCTTTTTCATAAAACACAATATTGCATAAAATGTTCTTCAAATCCTGTTTAAAGGCTTATGTCAGAGTTACAATAATATACTCGTAAATACATCCATCAATGAAAAAGCAGAAAATGTGAATTATGGATACACATATACTTAACTTGAAAATATTGAAAAAAATCAGAATAGTACGTGTTTTCTTTAAAAACGGCATAAATTAATGGCGTGTCGACGGATTCGTGTGATATTACACATGACATGCTCAAATCTATTGATGAGCATGCTGTCTTCTTGCAGAATAATTTGCATTAGTAGTTTTGTCTGCAAGCCCTCTGTTACAACTTACCCCTGTTACAACTAGCCCCGGTCTCCCCTACGGTGATAGCGCTGGCATGTTGCCATATCTGTATTTTATGCAAGACGGCTGGCAAAATGATCCCGAATCTAGTAACGTTCGCCGGCGATATTTACAATATCAATGAATTAGCCGTTACAATTATACGTTACCAACACGCCAGGAATGTTCAGTCGAGCCTCTCTGAAGGCATACAATTCACTGGACGCTTACATTCAAGTGTAAAATATATATTCAACATCGAAGTATCCTGTATGCCTTAAGGCCTAATTTACGGGTTCAGGGTCCAACTCCCGGCCCAGTAATGCAGTGTGTCAGCAGCTACGCCTACGGCTTCGCCGGTCGGTACTGACAGTGACAGCTCACGCCAGCCAGCCAGCCAGCCAGCAGTCCAACATAACGGGCGTCGATCGGTGGGGGACGGGGGGGGGGACGCGTCCCCCCACTTTTCAGGGTGGGGGACAGCATAGGAATTGTCCCCCCCACTTTTCAGTTCAGAAAAATTGCGTGGCATATAGCCTCACTCAACACTCCTCTCTCTTAAAGCCTGCTACATAGGACTAGCTAGACAATAAACTCGCGATATGAAGTTCAGCAGAGTTATTTATCACAAATTAACACAAGGCAAACATATTTTATTTTGAACCTTGAAGCATGTTTTGCTGTTAGTGCGCCATATTCCGTGATAGTTATTTAAACAAACGTAATTTTTTATGTGTTGAACGAAATATTATACAACTCTTCAAAGTAGTCATCACAGGAGAGTTATCGAACAGCCCGTGGCATTTATACCAAAAATGCTTTGTTATTTAGCTGCACATTGATGATTTTTAATTTGTCGCGCATGCGCAGAAAGGCCAATCGGAAAGTTTATAACTACCGGAAAAATGTAAGCCGCTGCCGGGCTCTATCAACCTTGTGTTGATATTATTAATAGGCTCTAGCCATCAAATACATTTTAAATTATGAAATCTGTGTTGCACTTTCACCCCTCGCCTGCTTGATGCTTATCGCCTACGGTAGAAGCGGCGGATTATTGCACTTTGTGTAACTTATTCCCATTTGAGTGACGACAAATTTCTTTGCCAAAATGTTGGATTGGGAAGTTCTACACAGGCACAGCATGGGCGTCGATCAGTGGGGAACGAGGGGGATGCTGACCACCCCACGGCTTGAGGGGGTCAGCATAAGAAATGTCCTCATACTTTTTCAGTTCATAAAACAAATTTATAGGCATATATAGCGAGACTGATCACTCCTCTCTCTTAAAAACCCTACTTCGATCTAGTAGTAAAATTAATAATAAGATATAAACTTCCCACTACCTAGTGGAAAATCACTAGATAAATTGCTTGGTTGGGCCGCAACGTGATCTTAGTCCAGTAAATTGTCATCACGCCGGGCTCTGTCATTTTGCACCCTTGTGTTGATATATTAATAGGCATTAGCCATCAAGCACATTAAAGATTATTAATTTTTGCTTGCCCTGTCACCCCTCGGATTGCAGCCTGGTCGCCCTGGTCGATATTTATATCGCCTACGGCGTAACCAGCGGATTTATGCACTTTGTGAAATTTGATCTCATTTTAGTGATGACAAATTTCTTTGCCAAAAGGTGGGATTGGGAAGTCCTATACAGGGGTGGACCTATACAGGCACCCCTGTAAGCTCTGCATCTTGTCACTCTGTGAATCAGATAAGCAGTGTTGGATCCAAAGTCTTCCCTCCAAATGTTCAGTGATTGGGGTGGGCCATGGCCCCTCTTCAAATATATGCTGCCAACATAACTATTATAAAGGCTTTTTTTAGTTTATTTAGAATTAGCACCAGACCAACAATGAATTATGATTTATATTTACAAAAAAAATAGTTACGTGTATTTCAGGTCATATATATATATATATATATATATATATATATATATATATATATATGTATATATATATATATATATATATATATATATATATATATATATATATATATGACATATTATAATATATATTATATGACATAAAACACACACATATATATATATATATATATATATATATATATATATATATATATATATATATATATATATATATATATATATGCATACATATCTGTGTATATAAATTGGTCCCCCATCCCCCCCCCCACTTTTAAAACCGGATCGACGCCCCTGCATGCGACTAATGTAACAAAGTCTCCACAAAGTCAAAGTCTGTTTTGCAGTAAACTATGTTTATGTAGCTGCCATCAGTACTGATGACTAGTAACTTTTTATGCTAATAATTAAAACGGTTCAAAACGAAATGAAATGCCATCCACAAACTCGGTCGATGTTGGTCGGAGGCGGAGCCCAATGTTTGAGCTTGATCGCATTCAGCTAAAGTTGACGTCGTTTCTCTGCCTTGGGAATGGGGTGAAATGACAACACATCAACTAGTATACCCCACAACAACACACGATATCACCACAATTGTTTATTCGCACTACTGTAAAGCGTAAACACAACGTAAATGGCCGCCAACTTCTCTCTTCTGCCAACCAGCCGAACCAGACAACCACGTGACTCGGCGTGTGACGTCACTGTGAAACGTCCTATTCGCGACAATACACGCATAGACTGGTTCGCTTCGCGGTTCCCGATTTTATGTTATGCTCACACTATAATGATGGTTGCTGTTGAAGATTCGACATATTAAATCGCGAACATACGAAATTATTCCGACGGATTTCGTGCATACATTCTACGATGTTTACTAAAAATAGCTCAATGTCGGTTCCCGGTCTCCAATCTGCGATATTCCCGACGAAAAATCGGTAGGTCTGTGGCCACCATAAGGCAATGTTTGACGAATGTATGGCGCATACTTTTGATTGTGACGTAAGCAAACCGCGAAATACTGGGTGCATCAATTCAATTCGGCGCAGTTTGCCTACGTCACATTCAGTATGATGCGCGTGGTCTACTTCGATTGCGACATCAAATACCCGTGCACCCGTTTAGCATCAGCAGTCACATTTCGATTACCTAGATCCGTCAAACACGACTAAGCGACGGCGGTTACTTGACATAGATTAGATTGTTCAACTGAATTCACTCGCTGTTTACAGGCGACACAAGACGCGTTCTGCGCAATGGCGATTCTTCGCAGGCTCAGCCTAACGCGTACTTCACAGTCAACTCGGCGAGTGGCTCTACCGGCCGGCGTCCTCGTTGTCGTCTTCTCAGCATCGCTCTATTTTGCTAGTGTTCGTCTCGAGTCAGAGAGGTCACAACAAGATGAACATGCCCCCACATTCATGCAGGTCGTGGCCGCCCGTGCTTCTCCGAATCGCGACATCATCATTGCCTACGTCGATTCCGCCTTCGTTGACATGGCTCTCAACTTCCACGGTACGTCGCTGCAACGTCATCACATCACCAACTTCCTGTTTGTGTCGTCCGACCACGCGAGCTGCCGTCGGCTTCGCAACGCGTCACTTCCGTGTCACGTGTACAAGTTGGACCCAGCCGCGGGTGTCGCTAGCCAGCACGGCAGTCGGGACTTCATACGCAAGATGAACTACCGGACGGACGTGATCCTGATGGCGTTGGAGCACGGCTATGCGGTTCTACACACGGACACGGATGTCGTCTTCTTGAGAAATCCCTTCGACTACCTGCGCCATCTGACGTGCGACATCGCCATCATGCTGGAGATGCCGGGTCTCCTTAACGCTGGGTTTGTATACGTGCGGCCGACAAGCGAAGGTATCGAAATCTACCGGCGCATGCGCACTGTCGCCGAAAAGTCCCCACTCGTCGACGACCAGACGCAACTGAACGACGTCGTCAAGAGTTTGCAGGTTTGTTTGTGTTGGTTTGTTTGGATATCCGCGTTGTGTCTGTGTTGCTGATTGCATGAGTTTAGTAAGAGCCACAGATTGTTATTATAACATATTGTCTACAACAGTGGTATTCAGGGACGAATTCAGAGAGGGTAGACTTAGTGGCTCCAACACCCTTCATTTGCCGGAACTTCAGCACACCTAGACACAACTCCACTGTCGCACTGTTAGGTCTGTCAGGATCAGGACATCGGAAGGGTGTGGAAGGTATTTAAAGTTGCATTCTGACATAATTTCCCATTTTTAATGCATTTTTGAAAAAGTCAATGTACACCATGACCGATATTTGCTTAATTATTAGTATACTTCCTACCACATGTCTCACTTTGTGGTTTTATACGTTATTTGATCAAATATAAGTTTGCAACAAACAACGTCTCTAGAGTTTCCCAAAAGTTGATATATTTTTACCATCGGAACTCTCCGGTCAACGTAAGTAAACGATGGGGCAAATGTATGGTTTCCTGACAGCGCTTTTCACTGGAATTCCCTTCTTCGAGGTCTAAACCAATCAGTGAATTCTAACTGGCGAGGCCCGCCAGGAAAATTGTTCGTCTTTTGCTCCTTTTTATCTTAAAATGTCATATTATGTGAAAATAAGTTGATAGGTAGTTGAGGAAAACAATATATAGTGTATGGAGAATGCTGGTTTACTGGAACATTTTATTTTAAACATGGCGGAAGTCAGAATGCAACTTTAAGGTATTGTTGAAAAATGTTCGCCGTCTCGCTGCCATCATTGCAGCTTCGTGTACACGTTGTAGAGGTATTGGGGGAACGTGTGCCTTCAAGACCCGGTATTTAAGCTCGTAGCCTCTGAGGGCTTTTCGTAGGAATGTTAGCAAGAGGTTTTTTGATATGTGAGTATCTATTTGTTCCAGAGCCGTAATGTAACGAAGTATATTTACTTCGTTACTTTACTTAAGTAGAAAAGTTTACTTTTCTTGAGTAACGAAGTACATTTTTTGGGAAGTACTTTTACTTGTAACGAAGTACAAATGTGTGTACTTTTTCTAAATGTAACGAAGTACTTATAATTTCCTTGTTACATTTGCGAAGCTCCGAAAACGTTCCGCGAATGATCTGTGGCAGAAGCACGTGCGGCACTGTTTGCAGTCAGCAGATTTATTTACAAATATCAGAGGAAACAACAAATAGAAATAACAGATAAAAAGAGACAGGCATGTTAAATGTCCAGGACTGGCCGAATTTCTGTTGTTATTTGATGAAGCCAGTGAGATAATTGCAATCTGGGATCTGGCGCTGAGCCTGAATTAGGTGTCAGTAGGATCACAGCCGGCTGCCCTCGGATGCGACTGGGCCGCTCGACAACAATGGCCAAGAGTTATTTTAATCCTTGCTTTGACCAGACAAGAACAAACAGCTGCCTTACTATCTTCTTGTGTCTTGCTTGTTGTTGTCACAGTTTGATTAATTTAGATGATCGTTGTGAATGGCACATGCTCGATATCGAGGGTTCCCCATTATCGCCCACCGTAAACCTGCCGATCTTTATTATCAGTAGGCCTATTTGTCAGTAATATAGATCAGTGTGTATAACTGAGTGAAATCAGTTTCTATATATATTTACATTAAAGTCTGTTTAAAATAAATGTTGCAATCATACATGAAGGTATAATTATTATGAAAGGAATGTTGTATAACCACTGGTCTAGAACTCGTTCGTCAAGTATCACAAATGACAAAAATATTCTTCATCCGTCCAAGATGGAAAAAAATTAAGAACTCTATTATAACGTGTATATCTTCTCCTTATGAATATGATGGTTGTTGTAGTAGCCCTGTTAGTAATCAAACATGATGGAAGCTATTTATAGCGTGTATGCAATGCTATTTGACTTTAATACTTATATATATATATATTTCACACTGTTAAAACATTCTAAACAAATTATATCTGCGTGATATATACACTAAATTATATTATGAATATTTTTTTAATTCATAACAGTTGGCTGCATCGGCCATTTTTTTTTATTACAGGTGAAAAGTACTTTTGTGTTTACTTCAAGTACAAGTTTTTACTTTTTACTTGTACTTCAAGTACATATTTCTAGAAGTACTTTTACTTTTACTTGAGTAGCTTTTTCTAGAGTTACTTTTACTTTTACTCAAGTACAAAATAAATGTACTTGTTACAGCTCTGATTTGTTCATTAATCACACCAACCCAGGTGTCATTTAATAATTATATTATTACTTATCCACCGTAGTTTCCTGGCCTATCCATCCATATATTGACAACTTGTATATATTATATCAGTAGTGAGATTGACCAACAGTTTTATTTCGACAGGCTGTGTGCTTGGTTTTCAAGGATTTGGCGCAATAGCCTACAAGTTACCGTATAATTATGATTATAATGTTTATTATTATCAGCATTATTATTATTGCCATCATTATTTACACGTGCAGAGCGAAATATGTTTAAACGTTGGAAACATTATTTAATATTTAGCGCGATTTTCCATTTATTTCCCAGTGATTAATCTCGAATAATTGAATCAGTCATGGTGACTGTGCGCAGTAGTCAACGTTCTGCCAGTCGCAACGCAACGACCCACGTGACGAGCCAATGTCTGGCCAGACGTCTACACGTCAATTACATTATTCTGCAACATGATATTCACATTATATGTTCATGACATTTAACTATGTTATGTATCATTAAACAGACAAACGCATTACCTTTCCAGCAATATACATCTCATCTTTCTAATATGTTTCCAAGCATAAGTTATACCGCATGAATTACGTATTCCCCCAACGCTCACCTGCACCTTCGACCGTGGCATCATGGGAAACATTACATTGTTCTACGAAGTGCCAAATTGATTTTGGTGAGTTTATCTCTGACAATACGTAATTCGTGTGGTATAACGTATTTTTAAACTTGCTGCATAAACATGCTGGAACCAGACTTTCGTGAATCTGACCTGGACCGACTAGTTCTCTGATATCATCAATTAAGCCATTATAAATTAGGGCAATTAGTCATAGTGCATTGCTAATGGCGAGTTTGATTGACCTACAAGATTGAACACTAAAACGAAAGCAAGAAACACGTCGAATCTTGGTGATGAAGTGTGACGTGCTGTAACTATGGCAACGCATTGCACACCATACATAGCCTATGACGAAGCAGTTTAAAGCAGCATAATATACTGATTTTTTCATTGATGAAATATTGGTTGTCGTAATGTTAGATCTTATTTAAAATGAGAGAAACGAATCAAATATTCAGCTTTCAATATTCCGAATCCGACCAAAACAGTTCATTATAGTATGATTACTATGATTGGTGATGCGGATTGTGTTTTCCATATATGCGCGCGCGCGTGCGTGCGTGCGTGCGTGCGTGCGTGCGTGCGTGCGTGCGCGCACTTATGTGTGCGTGCCATCATATAAGTATCGGCAATGTTACTATGCGGTCTATGCCACTGCCACTGTGGGAAGGACTACACCTGCTAGTGCACTGCACGGACTTTAGACCCGTTTATTATTTCAAACAGTAACATACCTTCATGCCTTTAACCAACTCTTCTGCTTTGCAGTCGACGATTCAGGTGATTGCTTTACCCATGAGCCTCTTCGCGTCCGGTCTGATCTACTTCGAGAAGTCTGGCCGAATGTTCGCCGCCGACCCCCTCGTCCACGACGACCCCCGCGTTCACGCCGACCCCCGCGTCCACACAGACCACCGCGTCCACGCCGACCCCCGCGTCCACACAGATCCCCGCGTCCACACAGACCCCCGCGTCCACGCCGACCCCCGCGTCCACACCGACCCCCGCGTCCACACAGATCCCCGCGTCCACACAGACCCCCGCGCCCACGCCGACCCCCGCGTCCACGCCGACCCCCGCGTCCACACCGACCCCCGCGTCCACACAGACCCCCGCGTCCACGCCGACCCCCGCGTCCACACAGACCCCCGCGTCCACGCCGACCCCCGCGTCTACACAGACCACCGCGTCCACACAGAACTCTACGTCATCCACAACAATTGGGTCGATTCGAAGGAGGCGAAGGTGGGTCACCGAGTGCACGGGGTCACCGAGGGCACGGGGTCACCGAGGGCACAGGGTCACCGAGGGCTCGGGGTCACCGAGGGCTCGACCACGTGGGTGACACTTTCCATTTCAACATTGCATTTAATGTCTGGTTCTCTAAACCACTCACTCTCCACATCGTAGCATTTATTATTATTATTTTGTAATATCATACTAGTTTATAATTTTGTTATAATTTACTCAGTAAATGTCTACGTTTGTGTTATTATTATTATTATCTGTTATGTACGTCGGAATATTTCTAGCCCATACTTCTTTAGAGCATTTGTATTTTAATGCAGTCCTACGTCATCATACGTTTAATTAGGTAACACAGTCTATCAACTTAATAATTTATTCAGTAATATTTTATTGTCTATTTTAATTATACCTATTTATTAGGTTACATTTGTTTTTTATAATTTATTAATTAATATGTTATTATGTATAGTTTATTTATGTCTATATTTAATTATTATTTTACGTATATTTTGTCTTGATAGATTCCTTTAGTACATGGAATTCTAGTCTTTCTATATGTTTAGTCATATTATATATAGTTTATTCGATTCTATATGTAAACACCCTTCAACAAAGTATTACTCCGGGCACGAGTGTAACAAATAACGTGTATTTTTATGATTATTTAAGGTGTACCGATTCAAGGAGCACCTAATGTGGACGCTGGACGACGGCGAGTACTACAGCTGCAAGACGCGACGGTATCTCGCTTACGACAACCCTCCCCTGCACTCGGGCTCGCTGCCGTCCGTGTCCGCGCAGCTAGGAGCCCTTCGCAGCGCCCTGGCCATTGGCCGCACCCTCAACAGAACCGTCATACTGCCCGCCTTCCACCGCACCGGGACACCGACGTGCGCCTTAAATTCGCTGCTCCGAATATCCACGTTCGACGCCGTCTTCCGAGGCGAGTATCGAGAACACGTCTTTCTGCGTCACCCGCTGGTGCCGCAGGCGGTGAAACAGTCGCGGTCGAAGACGGTCTTGATCCTGTCAGAAGCGGCCGAGGCAGCATTACGTCTCGGTAATAAAACGGTGCCGACTCTATTTAGACCGAGTAATCGAACGGCGGGCGCCGATTCCCTCGAAATCGCGACTTGGTTTCGGGATGTGAATGAGTCCATGTTGTGCTTTCAAAGCTTATACGGGGCTTTCGGCAGTTTCGCCGACAAAAACGAACAAGCTGATTTTGTGAAGAGGGCAGAACGTAAACTGTGATTGTCGCCTGCGTGACAAGATACGTTGAGCGTCGCGTGGTCAGCGCCCGATGCGGCGAACATAAGTTGCTCCAGTGGCGCCACCTTGTGTGCATATCCTACTTCAATCTAAATATGACACTACCAACTATTTTGAACCGTTGAAACGAAGTATCACATATGCAAATCGATACTATCGCAACCAAAGAACATGACTATTTTCTGACGGTGCTAACTTCGTCACTTGGCCCCAACTCCATCCGAGTGGTTTCGGCTCCCGCTCCACTGGTCTTCTCCACGTCTCCTTTGGTCTCCCCGCGCTCTCTTGTCACCAGGAGTCCACCGCATCGCTTCTCTCGGAATGGATGTCAGTGGCATTCTACAGACGTGGCCGTTCCATCTCCATTTGCGGCGTTTAACCTTGAGAGATAGAGAGAGAGAGAGAGAGAGAGAGAGAGAGAGAGAGAGAGAGAGAGAGAGAGAGAGAGAGAGAGAGAGAGAGAGAGAGAGAGAGAGAGAGAGAGAGAGAGAGAGAGAGACAGAGACAGAGACAGAGACAGAGACAGAGAGAGACAGAGAGAGACAGAGAGAGACAGAGAGAGAGAGAGAGAGAGAGAGAGAGAGAGAGAGAGAGAGAGAGGAGAGACAGAGAGAGAGAGACAGAGAGAGAGAGAGACAGACAGAGACAGACAGAGACAGACAGAGACAGACAGAGACAGACAGAGACAGACAGAGACAGACAGAGAGAGAGAGAGAGACAGAGAGAGAGAGAGAGAGAGAGAGAGAGAGAGAGAGAGAGAGAGAGAGAGAGAGAGAGAGATGGGCTGGATGCCTGTTCTTTCATGGAGTTCCTTGTTAGAAATTATGTTGAGCCAATAGATTTGCATATCTTACTGAGACACCTATTTTGAAAGACTTTTAGCACCTGACATATGCCTTTGGTGACGTCCCGTGATTTATATAGTAGTACACTAAAAACGTTACTGTTGAACATATGTATTTGGGTCTGTTGCTGATCTGATTGGTTTCCCATGTGTTCTTTAATGCCGCAAATGAATGTTATGTAACGTAATGTAAAAATATGGTCCCCACAAAATCTCCCATTCCGAAAGCCTGCCTGTTCTTTCCATTTCAATGGGCTGCTGAAATTATGTCAAGAATATCCCTACTGGTGACTTTCTAGTCACGAATGGCAGAGTGATCCCTCTCTAGTTCTACAGACTAAGGTCTCATTTCTTTTGAAGCCTCGACTTCCAGTCACGTGGTCTGTCTTCTGCCTCCCATAGACCTTCAACGATCTCTATCAAGGTTCTAATTATGATTTCTCCCACATATCTTCACTCGCACCGTCAGCTCCCGGTGCTCGTGACGTCATTGTCCTGGCGGCTTCTTCACTTCCTCAGCAGATGGTGGGTCTGTGATAATTGCCAGGTCTTACTGGAATGTCTACTTGATTGTTTAGCGCTTCTGTGTTGACGATTGTCTCGAAATGTGATTTATATCTCTGGGTTAAGTATCACACCAGTGATAGCATTTCAATTTTTCACGGAAACGACGCTCCTTCTAAAGCCGACGGCGATAGTCTTGACTCTTGTACAATGCAGCCACATTCGGAATAGCTGCAGCCTGTCTGCTTCATCTGCCAATATTCTCAATGATGGTTTTTAAATATTGTTTAGCTCTTACTAAATACGAGCTTGTCCTGTTAAAACAGAGAGTTGATAATTGTGCATTGACTGCAAAGCATTCCACGTTTCCTTAGCCACAGTAGGTAGACAATACGCACTTTAATCACGGAATCATTATTTCATCATGTTCTTTTAAGTAGCACTATTACTGCTAATTAATTCAGTTCAAATAAAGGCAATAAAATTATCAACTATCATGTAATAAAAGATATACCAACATTATAACATGAACAATTGCTGGCTGGTGATTCTGTGACGGACGGTTACACATGTGAACCTAGACTGCCTGTGAGAAAATGAGAATTGTGTCTCACCCTGCCAAATATCCACTAAGAAACAAAGTAATTCAGATGTATTTCCAAAAAAAAATCGAATCTGAATGTGTATAAAACTGTAACAAGTCGCACCAGATCAAATGGTAATTACCACTTAATTCCGCGATCAGTTAAACTGACGTTTTCAAATATAGTCTCTTCCCTCGCACAATTACATACTGGAACTCCCTTTCATTTTTTCATCCTGTTATTAAATAGCCCGATGCTGTCAGACGGGTGACCATGGGATTATATACCGAAAGGTTCTTCCTGTTAACCATGTAGATGGTGATGCACTTCAATGAACTCTGTCTGTAAAGCACACCGCGGAGACTCGCTCAAAATTCGCCCAAGACGCAAGTGTCTAGCGAGTATTGAGCGAGCCTCCTCGCTGTGTGTGCTCCTCGAGACCCCCGAGATTGCCTCGAGGCGTCTTGAGCAAGTCTTGAGGATCGAACATGTTTGATTTTTCGGAACCGTCTTGAGGTATTTTGACCTCGTCTAGACCGCGTCTTGTCTCAAAACCTGGTGTGCGGGCAAATCGGGACAAGATTTAACAAGATTTAACAAGATTGCCACCTAGAGAATCAACTCTAGATGGCAGGTGGACAAGGAAGCCGTTTGGCTTATCGAGAGTCCAACCTATCTATCTAAGTATACCCTGCCCGTCTTAGGTATATGTCAATTTTATTTTTAAACATATTAACACTTCTAGCACCTACACAATCAGCTGATAATTTGTTCCATTCGTTTACTATTCTTTGGGAAAATGAAAATGTTCTAATATCTAGTCTACACTGCTTCTTTGCTAATGCAACTCCATGTCCTCTAGTCCTTCTCTCTTCCTTGACCGTGAAAAAAATATTTCTGTCAATATTTTCATACCCATTCAATATTTTAAAAACCTCAATCTGATCTCCTCTCAATCTTCTGGTTTCTAGTGTTGTTAGACCACATTCTTTTAGACGCATTTCATAACTAATATTCCTGAGTTTTGGTATCATTTTTGTTGCTCTCCTTTGTACTCTTTCTAGCATATCAATATCCTTCTTGCGATATGGCCTCCATGCTTGTATACAATATTCTAAATGAGGCCTAACTATTGTTTTATAAAGCGGTATTATTAGTTCTTTTTCTTTGTATACTATATTTCGCCTAATTAATCAAAGAATTTGGTTTGCCTTCGCTGCTGCAATTCCACACTGCTCTGATACCTTCATGTCAGCACTAATGGTTAAACCTAAGTCCTTTTCCTTTACATTAGTATTTAGTACAGTACCACCCATTGTATATTGTGCATTTTCATTCCCATGTCCTGTGTGGAGGCACTTACACTTTCCAAAGTTAAACAGCATTTGCCATTTCTCAGACCATTCTATCAACCTATTTAGATCATCTTGTAAATGCTGTCTATCTGCATCACTTTTTATTTTCCTAAACACTTTTGTGTCGTCCGCAAACTTCAACACCTTGCTTGTTATGTCATCATCCAAATCATTGATATATATTAAGAATAAAATAGGTCCCAATACTGATCCTTGCGGTACTCCACTCAAAACAGATTTCCAATTTGAAACCTCCCCATCAACTACTACTCTTTGTCTTCTATCAATAAGCCATTTTTCTATCCAGTTAATCATACTATTTCCTATGCCATGGGCCTTTAGTTTAAGTAGTAATCTTTGGTGTGGCACTTTGTCAAAGGCTTTTTTTAAATCTAAGTAGATTATATCTACTGGTGATCCCTCATCTACCCACTTTGTGACATCTTCCAAAAAACATAACATATTTGTTAAGCATGAACTCGCTTTTAAAAACCCATGTTGAGATGTGTTTATCAATTTATTTTTAACAAGAAAATCAACCAAGTCTTTCTAATAGTTTACAAATCACCGATGTTAAACTCACTGGTCTATTGTTCTCTGACTTGCTTCTTGATCCTTTTTTAAATAATGGTATGATGTTTGCTTCTTTCCATTCTACCGGAACCACTCCTTCCTCTAATGCCAAATTGAACACTGTTGCAAGTGGTATGCTAATTTGTTCTACAATTTCCAGTAGTAATTTGGGAGGAATCCCATCCACTCCTGGTGATTTATTATCCTTCATATCTCTTATTTTCATAGCTACCATTTTTGGGGTTACAGTTAGTTGTCCTAAATAGTCACACTCTCTCCCTTCGAACTTAGTCTCTAGTACTGGTAATGTACTAATATCTTCCCTGGTAAACACCGAACTAAAGTATTCATTTAGGTTTTCTGCCATTAAGAATCCCTCCGTTATTATGTTTCCATCACTACCTTCTAGTGGCCCGACCTTATCTTGAACTTTCTGTTTACTTCGAACATACGCATAAAAACTCTTGCTGTCATGTTTTATGTTGAAAGCTATTTTTTGTTCATAGCTTCTCTTCGAATTTCTAATTTCAGCTGTAGCTTGATTAAGTGCTTCTTTATAAATGGCATAGTCTTCTTCACTTCCAGTATGTCTATATGTCTTCCACATCATTTGCTTGTACTTGATTTTTCTAATGGCTTCCTTCGATAAGTGTTTCTTCTTTGACCTTTTCCCCTGTTTTTTCAAGGGGACAAATTTGTCAACGACGCAGTCAATTTCCCTCTTTAAGATATTCCAGCATTCTGTTGCTGTCTTATTCTTCAGTGTGTTATTCCAGTCTATCTTCGCTAAATATTCCCTCATGTCCTTATATCTTCCTTTGTGAAAATTTTTCCTGTACCGTATTTTTCTGTTCCGTTCTCCTTTTACTTTGATGATAAAATGTATCTGGTTATGATCACTACATCCCAGTGGCTCACATATATTGACATTATCAACAAATTCCTTCTGTGAGCTCAAAACTATGTCCAACACGTTCTTGTCCCTGGTTGGTTCTAACACATGTTGAAAAAGGAAACTATCTTGTACTAAATTTAAAAACTCTTGATCCTCTCTCCCAGGACTCTGTAGAGATGTCCACTTTATATGCCCATGGTTAAAATCCCCCATAATAATACAGTCCCGTTTACTCACTTCTTTTATAGCGTTGTGCATTTTTTCATTCTCTTCTATGCTTATGTTTGGACTACGATAAACTAACCCAACAGTTAATGTTGAGTTTCCTGTAACTATGTTACACCAGACAGCTTCACATTCTGCTTCTTTTTCTAATTTTATTTCGTAAGCCTGGATGGATTCTTTAATATATAAAATAACTCCGCCTCCCCTTCTTCCTAATCTATAAATTAGGACGCGGTTGAGACGAGGAGTTGAGGCCCGCCTGATATATATATATATTATATATATATATATATATATATATATATATATATATATATATATATATATATATATATACTGAACGAGACGCGAAGACGTGCGACCCGTGGAAACAAAATGGCAGGTAATATTGTGAACATAATTGTATAATTATAAGTATATTGTATATATATATATATATATATATATATATATATATATATATATATATATAGATATATATATATATATATATATATATATATATATATATATATATATATATATATATATATATATATATATATATATATAAAATATGCATATAATTATAAAATTATGTTCACAATATTGCCTGCCATTTTGTTTCCACGTTGCGGGTCGCACGTCTTCGCGTCTCGTTCAGTCGATCGCGTAACCGTAGCGCGTAGGAAGTGACGTCATAGAGCTGTGTCACGTGATTTCCTCTGAGTAACAACGCGCGCCAGATTACCGCTGCATAGTCTAGACCGATAGATAAATATAAATATAGTCATCGCATATATCGCTGCTTCCAATAGGTGAGTTTATTCTAGCTCTCTTTCGAAGTTAGAGATGTTTCGTTCTCACCACATTGCTTCGTGCCGTATATACAGCGGTGCATATAGACCTAGCTATAATATACAAAGGACTACTACGTACTCTTCGCGAAGTAAATCGAGCGTGGCTGCAAACTTCCCACAAATGTCGGGATGGTGATCGAATGACCTGAACGGCGACATAGTGGACTTAAGTCGTTTCCGCAATCCCATGAAAGGAATATCGGGCTTTAATGAACGTGTCCGATAAGATAATAATTACTGACAACTCCCGCAATTTGATACTATCTTCCAACTGAACGTAAGGTTTATGGTGAAGTCCTCAGTAGCGAGTTGTATAAAGTAAACGCTTTCGTGTGTGGAACCTCATTAAGTACTTAGAGAGGAATACTATCGCGATAACTGGCACTGTGTCAGGCTGACGTATTAAAGGGGCGTTTTCTGTGTATAATTGTAAAACAGTGACTGATATTCAACCTATTATTACATGTCACCAGAAGCGTGTCTAGAGAGGGTAGTTTTGGGAGGGGGGGGGGGCACAAGCTTGCAATTCGGTGAGATGAAACGAAGCTTCATCGCGACACGACATCGGAAGAATTGTTTTCGTCTTAATTTCAGCTTTTCCTCTGTCTTGGCTGTTACGTAAGAGTTAATAATATATTAGTCCTTTGTATATTATTGTTACGGCTGCACTAAGAGAGTCAGTTCACAACGTCTACCCACCCAACACCCCCCCCCCACACACACACACACACACACACACACACACACACACACACACACACACACACACACACCAACACCCCGGTACGTATACAAGTCTATGGGGCACGTCTCAAAAGCCTAGGCGTCACATGCTGTCCCAACAGAGGTTTACTACACAATGCAGGGAAGAGACGGCGACAACGTACACGGTGCAGCATCGACATATTAGCATCGGTCATTACACGTGTCACATGACGTGGCTTTGTAACTCACCTGTATTTCGTCTACACACTCAGACACGTGGATGACACGGACGGGGACCACGAAGTGCGCATGCGCCGTGAGACTGGCACAGCGCGGCATGGAGTAGGGGCATTCTAGGCGGAACTGACGTCATGACACGATGATGCGTCCTTCGACCTGCCGATACCACGTGACGAGTACGGCAAGTGGATGTGATAACGACAACAACCGTAACCATTACACACCAACATTAACTGACAACATTTAACGGACACAACGATGCACATAAAAGCACAACGTTTATGTTACTTACGACCAGATTGTACACTTAAGTCCGTACGCACCTACGCTTTCCTCGTCGTCGTTCCCGTGATCCCTTGCAGGGTGTTTCCTTCCGTCTTGTCGGCGATTCTTCTCCAAATGTCTCGTCCATCCACCTTTTACTTCCACTCTCGAATATTACATTCATATCTACCCTGTAAACACGTTGTAGGCCTACAAGGTGGCCCATCGTTGTGTTGTCCTTCAGCTACCATCATTTATGATTCTATCTGTGAAGATCGTTCTTTCTCGACTCATTCTCTCTACACGTCGTTGGTCTCAGAATTCTGTGACAACTTTCATTTCAAGTGTTTATGCCAACCTCTCCTTTCAATTGCTCCAACTGTCTGTCATTTTCTTCTGTCAGTTATTCGGATTTGTTATGTTGTGTTACATTAGGATCTTCCGATGTCTCGTCACTGCTAGTGTTCCCGGCCTATGTCTACACAAGCAGGCAGAGTCCACACGCAGACTATCAACATCTCCCTACCACACTCCTCCTTTGGTTAAACACAGCTAGTTTAGATATTTAAAATAGTATTGTCAGAAATGGTCAAGGGCAGAACATAGAATGTTATCGGTGAAATGATTTGGGATTCCGAGAGAGCTTACATGAATGCTACGTACTGTACAGGTAAGACGTTTACAAAACATTATCAAATTAGCATCATAAAAATAGTAACATCCAATCTAGAAATTATTATTTTGGTATTACATTATTGTAACTCATATGCAGATTTTAATTATTGCTTGCAACACAAATCAATAGAAATGCCGTCAATCGATATTAATTCTTTGTATAAATCGACGTTTAGAAGACAACATTTTATTATATTCTATTGACCTTTGTCTTTACAGATTTCGCGGCTTTTCCACACATATGGGCGGTGCTTGGACGCGATAGTCGACTGATCACCCGCGACAACACCCTACAGCACATGACAACACCCTACAGCACATGACAACACCTTACAGCACATGACAACACCCTACAGCACATGACAACACCCTACAACAAATGGCAACACCCTACAGCACATGACAATACCCTACAGCACGTGACAACACCCTATAGCACATGACAACACCCTACAGCACATAACAACACCCTATAGCACATGACAACACCCTACAGCACATGACAACACCCTCTAGCACATGACAACACCCTCTAGCACATGACAACACCCTACAGCACATGACAACACCCTCTAGCACATGACAACACCCTACAGCACATGACAACACCCTCTAGCACATGACAACACCCTATAGCACATGACAACACCCTACAGCACATGACGACATCCTATAGCACATGACAACACCCTATAGCACATGAAGACACCCTACAGCACATGACAACATCCTACAGCACATGACAACACCCTATAGCACATGACAACATCCTATAGCACATGACAACACCCTATAGCACATGACAACACCCTACAGCACATGACAACATCCTACAGCACATGACAACATCCTATAGCACATGAAGACACCCTCTAGCACATGACAACATCCTACAGCACATGACAACACCCTATAGCACATGAAGACACCCTCTAGCACATGACAACACCCTAGAGCACATGACAACACCCTACAGCACATAACAACACCCTACAACACATGAAGACAGGGCACCCTTTCACTAATGTTGTTAAGAGCTTCTAAACCCGATTTTACACTTTAAAATCAATTTCGATCCATAACACTAATCTTGAACACCTGAAAACTGTCAACACCTTGACGTGCCACGGTGTCAGGGGGATAGTGTCACTAGGGGTATTTGTGTTTTGAAAACAATCATAAAATTTAACAACGGAATTTGTTTAGTGATAAATTTTTCGAGTGAATTAGTCCCAGGTCTTATAAAACACAATTACTGTCTCACAAGTACCTACGTACAGCGCAGTCCCATACTTTCAACATCATCTCTTTGGTCTCCACTCTGTTGTATGTTTCAAAATTAATGAAAATGTTTAAATAAACGAATCAAGCAGCGTTTATAATTCCATTCTCTGGAGTAGAATTGAAAAAGCTTCGCTGTACAAAAATCCGAATAACCTCATCCGGCTAGGTTGATTGATGACTTACCCCATTGAACACCCATGCACGCACGCACGCACGCACGCACGCACGCACGCACGCACGCACGCACGCACGCACGCACGCACGCACGCACGCACGCACGCACGCACGCACGCACGCACGCACGCACGCACGCACGCACCCCATTCTAGTAGTTTTACGTCTAATCCCAGTACTGGGGACACAACCGCCTGGAGATGACGAGTGGTCCCGGTTGAGGCACACAGCGTCACGGTTGACGCACACAGCGTCACGGTTGACGCACACAGTGGTCACGGTTGACGCACACAGCGCCTGGTAAGTCACACCTCGAAGATTACATTTGATACATATAAATAATAAATAAACATATGTACTAAACGTAATACCATGCATGAGGCATCTAATTAATTTATCATGACGACACCGTTATATCTTAATTTAACACAGCTTACTCCGTCTTAATGTGTATTAGGAAGATGCGGCGACAGGAAGAAGCCGAGAGCTACACAAGGGGAAGACACCAGAACTACCTCCGACCAGCACCAGTGAAGAATGTAGGACCAACGAGACACTGACTGCGGCTTCCTTTCCTCCCAATCAACAGAAGGGGACCAGCGGGTGGACACGAACAAAAAGAAACATCGACACGAACAACAGGAGCAGCAATCAACTGAGACCAGAGGAATCACGAGATCTCGCGGGAATATGGCGACGTCATCCGATCGGCAGGCCAGACGAACTGACGACGCCATCTTGACACGAGGCGGAAGACTATGCAATATGTAAGTTCATCTTTGGATATGTAATAATATAAACACGTGTAAGAAAACTGATCCCACCACAAGTACGTTTACTAATAAAAAGTATGTATCATATTACAGATGAAGCAAGATGGACATGGACGTGACAACGACACGTCTTCGGCACCCAACAAGATACTATAAACTAATTACAATAAGTAGGGATGGGTGTGAGTAATACCACGTTTTTTTATTAATTAATTATAATTGATTATGCAATATCTGATTGATAACAGGGAATAATTACATTGTTAATAAAAATAGCAATCAGCAATGGTTGATTAGTAAAAAATTCGTATAACACGGATAATCTTTTTGTACATACGTTAGGTAGGTGTACGTTTTGGGTATTTTTTTTAACGAAGTGGTTACGTAGCCGAGCATCGGAACCCTGTACTTCGGCGCTATAGGTCCGAGCACTCAACGCGCATGCGCCAATTGTCACGTGTTGCATCTTGCTTCCGCTCTTTCTCACGGCAGCCGAGCATGGTGTGGTTGTACTTGGGTTGAGATGAACGTAGGCGATGGTTTTGACGCAAAATGAGGAAATAGAACAGCCGTGCAACTCTACATTGACTACAGGCGGGGGACTGTAAGACATCGGCTGCGTCGGTGACTCTATAGATTGCAAGATTAATTAAGCCCGAGCACAAGTACTTCGAAGACAAATGCCAGTCGATTCGGCTCACAGACAACTCGGCCCGGGCAGAGTCGGCTCAAGATAACTCGGCGCCGATCATGAGACGACTCGGCGCCGATCATGAGACGACTCTGCGTCTATATGAGACAACTGGGGACCCCAGTGGGGACATTGTTTTTTATTTTGCACCACCTCAATTTTGCTGTTATCACTATCTTTATCGAATTGCAATGACATTTTTAACCACAGAACAAGTGTCAGTTTTATATTACAATAATAATGTAATTCATGCTTAATGTTATTATACTAGTTATTGTTTTGCTTGATTAATTTTATATTAGTGAAATAGTTATGTGCATTATTACGGTTTTAATACAATATTTATAAAATTATAATAAAATGTATTAAAACTGCAATTAAAATGTCGCAAGCATAATACCATAATTTTCATATAAGTTATAAGATGTATGTTATGTTTACTAAATTGTTTATGATTGATATTCTTTGCCTACATTTCGTTTTTTCAGTGCATTAAATTAATAATTATCTCAGGCATGATTATGTTTTACAAATATAACCCCTACTACCTTAGATATTACGCAGTTCCTGCTGTTAAATACTAGATTATCCGCAAATCTCACGTGTCATGATAACCCTTTTGTGCAATGTTTTTAAAATTTATTTATCTATGTATTTATATTTGTATTGAGCATCGAAAATAAATTCACCGTCATGTCATGTATATGTTTTACATTTCTCTTACATAAACAATGTAATCAAAATGCTGGAACCATAACGAAACTCAAAACTGGCAGTGTTAACTTCATGAGCTATTTTCCCATTTCGCTACATTACCCACTAATCTAGCATGTGTCATGGTAACCCTTTTGTATAACTATATAAATAGTATTATGCCATTTGTGAAATGTATATGTTTTATATTTCTCCTTTCTTACTGTTATGCTTATATTAGTGCACTACATATGCATGTTTTATATTACTGTGTCAGATTTCAAGTGCATGACATGTAGTTATATACCCTGTTAATAATGTCAGTATGGAATCAGTTACCACACATTAGTAATGCATTCTAGATATAGAGATCACGTAGCAAGTTTGTTTTACATTAGTGCAATTCACGAGTATGCTTTACATTACTGTGTCAGATTGCAAGTCGATTTATCTTTGCGCATGACGTGTACATATGTCACTTAAATATTAATATTACCCAGGTAACCATCATTGTAGAGATGTTCTTTTGTCATCTTCCAGTAATAAACTGCTACATAAAATATTGCTACATTACACATGTGTGTATTTAATAATTCTGCATAAAGTAATACAGCAGAAATAAATATCTTCTAAAGCGATATTACTTATAATCCTTTTCTAATGGAACTGGCTCTATTAAAATTATAATATTAAATTTACTATATAAAAAACATGAAGTCCATAAATCATTCTGCTCTACTACAGCAATTACATTCTGCAGTTCTCAAAACGCAATTACTTTGGCCTGTTATGCCCTATGAAAAAATGTATTCATCAACCAGCCATATGCTGTATGATGCCCCAGTTTTTTTTTCGGTGCTCATGTAATTATTAATAATTCTCATATTTATTCATTATAATGTCGTTATGGGTATATATTACGTACTTAGATTCATACCATTAACGCAAAAAAAACATTTCAAATCATGCAATTGGGCTTATAAATTTTAAGTGTTTATTTCATTTGTTTTCCATAGGCTATGACTTGTTATAATGGACTTATAAATATTAATCGAATATCCTTATGAATCGCTAGTAGCAGTAGTACGATCACGCACCCATACTGATACTGAAGCGAAGGGTAACGTGAAAGTACGACCAAGAAATCGCCTGTGCGTTGAATGCTCGGACCTTTATCACAAACAAACACGGTTCCGATGCTCGGCCTGCTGCACCGCGTCCGAGCACCGGGGAAAGTCAAAGTAGGCGCATGCGCGTTGAGTGCTCGGACCTTTATCACCAACGAACACGGTTCCGATGCTCAGCTACGCAACAACGTCCTTTTTTTTAAATGTCTGCTAACAACTAATCCTCCATTAGTTTTACATTATTTTCTCTATGGAAATTGTAATAAAGGTTCTGTTATCGCATTTTTAACAATTAAGTATCATCAACAATTCCTGGGATAGTGTAACACCGCTTTAGTAACTAAACCCCACCCTTAGTCATCCAGTAGACATACAGCTGGAGAGAAAAAAACCGACAACACAACAAATGTACACCCGCAGGTCAAATACAATGACATATTTATCTCTACCTACATAGCAATACATTGTAGCTTACCAACCAGTAATATTAATTGAGCCACGTTCTGTGATTACAGATGACGCGCCATGTTTGACAACCGACAGGACACAACCTACCAAAGGTCGTCACAAGCTTGATTCTTACTGTAAATTAACTGACGAAAACATTACTTATACTCAGGCCCCGGGGTAATTAATGTAACCAAAGGGTTTTAAAATACAAAAAGTTTGGTGTCACTGGCCCACTTAACTACTAAGTTATTGGTCTTCAAGAAAACACTTCTATAATATATGGATACTGTAATATAGTAATCTATGTATTTGAATGCAGAAATCATGCACACACATCTCATTTTGCGTAAAAAATAACATAAAATATTAACATTACTAACATCAACGTGTACATCGCATCGTATACACTTATCACAGAAGTTGCATCTTGCTTCATAGGAATTCATAATTATTTCTTAACAACCTGATAAAATGTTATATAAATAAACATGTCAACATTGTTTTGTGTACGAATAATCTTGTGTACGAATAATCTTTAATATATATATATATATATATATATATATATATATATATATATATATATATATATATATATATTAAAGATTATTCATTGGTCCCTAGATATGTTGCAAGGGCATGAGTATAATTGACGTTTTGTAAATGTTCCCGATCTTTGACGAGAGGCAGTGGGCTCACCGACGGTAGTTCTGGACATGTCACGTGGTCACGTGGACATATACACCGGCAAGTTACAACGGCAAGTAGGTACACAATATCGCTAGAGAACACAGCCACACATGCATATAATACAGAGCATATCATTTGTATAGTAGTAATTATTGTATATAATGTTGTTACATGTATGTGGCATGTTTGATGTGGTTCAGTCATCTAGACGCTTCTTTATTGTCAGAAACAAATGTGTTACCATGGCAATATCGGTCTACGTCTTTATGATGACAGAGTCTGGAGTTGAAGAAGAGAAACTTAAAACTACCCCCAAAGAGAGAGGAGGGAGAGGAAGAGATGTCTTCACGACCCATGCCACACCGAGCGACACACCGACTGATGACAGACAACAGACAGAGCGACTACCGGAAGAGCAGAGAGGTGACAGGAAGGACGGATGTTGAGGAGAGATGTTGAGAAGGATGCAACCAATCTAAGCACTACTCCGACGATCGGCCCATGGGATGTCACCCACACCGACGTCTGGCTAAAGTGTAAAGTTTACACAGCCAACACAAATGGTTTATGAAAAACCAAACGGTTTGTAAAAACCAAAAAAGCTCAAACAATGAGCAGCACTAAAATAGTGCCGTATACCGCTGACAAAAGCTTCTTGGTCAAAGTGTAGCAATTATATAGCCAACTATGGTTTATGAAAAACCAAAAGGTTTGTAAAAAACAAAATATGCTCAAAACAGAGCGACACCAAAAGGGCGCAATGCCAAAACTGGTACAAGAAAATGGTTTGTAAAAACAAAAAAATGCTCTACAACGAGAAGCAAAATGATACAAAAACCAAATGGTTTGTTAACACCGAAAAATGCTCAAAAAGAGCAGCACCAAAGGTGCAAATCTGATTGTCAAAGATGACATCAGCCCAAAGATCGCTCAGCTGATACACAACATGACGTCACCTGATCACCCAATGGAGCAGAGAGCTGACAGGAAGGAGGGAGGTTGGGAAGGATGCAACCAATCTGGCTGGCAACATCCCGAAGATGACGACAGACAAACGCCACAGCCAGGATGGAGTAAGTTTTATAACTGCGAAATGCTTGGCTTAATTTAACGCATACATCATTACCCATAGTTCTCGCAATGAACATTATACAAATGCACAGAATTGCATTAAGACAGGACGTATTTTTGAACTTAATGTAATTTCTGTTTACAGATTTGCCCAGTGCTACTGCTTTTGTCTTAGGGACCAAGAAGTTGGAATGAAATGTGGTCTCAGGAAGAAGATTGGTCCCAGAGACACCCTTGTTTCAGACAGACCTTTGTTTTTGAGAGAACGTTCGTCTCAGAGCGAACCTTGGTTTCAAACAAAACCTTTGTCTCAGGGGATAATTTGTTCTCAAAGAGAATCTTGGTCTCAGAGCAAATGTTTGTCTCAGAATGAACCATGGTCTCAGAGAAAATTATGGTCTCAGGAGAACCCTGGTCTCAGGAAGAAACATGGTTTCAGTGAGAACATTGGTCTCAGAAAAAATATTAGTTTCAAAGATACCCTTGGTCTCAGAGAGATCTTTGGTCTCAAAGAGCACCCTGATCTCAGAGAGAACCATGGTCTCAGAGAGAACCTTGTTCTCAGAGGGAACCTTGGTCTCAGAGAGGTCCTTGGTCTCAGAGAGGTCCTTGATCTCAAAGAGAACCTTAGTCTCAGAGAGAACCTTGGACTCAAAGTGGTCCTTGGTCTCAGAGAGAACCTTGGTCTCAGAGTGAACCTCGGTCTCGCAAATAACCTCGGTTTCATAGAGAACCTAGGTCTCAGAGAGAACCCTCAGAGAGAAGCTCGGTCTCAGAGAGAACCTTGGACTCAAAGTGGTCTTTGGTCTCAGAGAGAACCTTGGGCACAGAGAGAACCTTGGTCTCAGAGAGAACCTTGGTCTGAGAGAACCTCGGTCTCAGAGAGAACCTTGGTCTCAGAGTGAACCTTGGTCTCAGAGAGAACCTTGGTCTCAGAGAGAACCTTGGTGTCAGAGAGAAACTTGGTCTCAGAGAGAACCTTGGTCTCAAATAGGTCTTTGGTCTCAGAGAAACTTGGTCTGAGAGAGAACCTTGGTCTCTGATAGGACCTTTATCGCAGGCAGAATCAGGACTTCAGAAGGACCTGGCTCTACTGATTGATGTCACTGACTGGAAGTATTCCATGTGTTCTATGCCAGCACAAGATTGTTCCATGTGTTCTATGCCAGCACAAGACTGTCCCATGTGTTCTATGCAGGCACAAGACTGTTCCATGTGTTCTACTATGCCAGCAAAAGACTGTTCCATGTGTTCTACTATGCCAGCAAAAGACTGTTCCATGTGTTCTACTATGCCAGCAAAAGACTGTTCCATGTGTTCTACTATGCCAGCAAAAGACTGTTCCATGTGTTCTACTATGCCAGCAAAAGACTGTTCCATGTGTTCTATGCAGGCATAAGACTGTCCCATGTGTTGTACTGCCTGCTGCTGGCGTGTCTGTCTGTCTGTCTTTGTGCTCCCAGCATCCAGCCATCAGAGACGGACATTCAACTTGACCTTTGTCCACCACCCACCAGCCCAATGACATGTCGTGGACGTGGACACACTACATTTCAACTGACACTCTGAAATCTACTCTCTCTGGCAACACAGATCTGCTGTCCCTGGCAACACAAATCTACTGTCCCTGGCAACACAGATCTACTGTCCCTGGCAACACAGATCTACTGTCCCTGGCAACACAGATCTACTGTCCCTGGCAACACAGATCTACTGTCAACACAGATCTACTGTCCCTGGCAACACAGATCTACTGTCCCTGGCAACACAGATCTACTGTCCCAGGCAATCCAGATCTACTGTCCCTGGCAACCCAGATCTACTGTCCCTGGCAATCCAGATCTACTGTCCCTGGCAACCCAGATCTACTGTCCCTGGCAACACAGATCTACTGTCCCTGGCAACCCAGATCTACTGTCCCTGGCAACACAGATCTACTGTCCCTGGCAACCCAGATCTACTGTCCCTGGCAACCCAGATCTACTGTCCCTGGCAACCCAGATCTACTGTCCCTGGCAACCCAGATCTACTGTCCCTGGCAACACAGATCTACTGTCCCTGGCAACCCAGATCTACTGTCCCTGGCAACACAGATCTACTGTCCCTGGCAACACAGATCCAATGCCCTTAATAATTGACAACACAGATCCAATACACCTGGCAACACAGATCTAATGCCCCTGGCAACAACAGCTGTCATGTACATCACAAATCAAATTAACTATAATTGTGGAATGGAAAATAGTTGGTAATTCTCGTTAAATCAGTGAACACCAGGTTGATTATAGATTTCTGAATCAACATTTAATTCTAAGCACAATAATGTAATTATTTTTTGCTGAAGAATTAAAGATGGTATGAGGGGAAATGTTGGTCTTGGTATAAAGTGTGAGCCCCGGAGGTGCAATGACACACTATTATTCCATTTCTCTTTCCTGCTTCCTAAGCTGCATGACAGCTTCCAAATTATGACTTCCAGGTGACCTTACGACCCTTGAACTGTCCCTGACAGTTCTACACTGGCCACAAGCTGGCCACAATGATCTGTCACATAACTCTGCTTCATGTCACCCTGTAAGCTTTGACTACTGCCATAACAACCTGCTTTGTGCCACCTCAAAAGTGTTAAGACTGCAACAACTCATGCCACTCCATAGAGAAGTCCTGAGACTTCCACTACACCACTTGGTGCCAACTCTATGTACAGTGACATCACCAGTGATCAATGACGTCATCACCAGTGATCAATGATGTCATCAACATGGTGTCCAGATGTAGTCATCAGCAAGGTGAAGAACAGCTGAATAAACCATCTTTCATAACTATACTGTGCTACACACACGCACGCACGCACGCACGCACGCGCACGCACACACACGCACTCGCATACAACACACACACGCACGCACGCACGCACACACACGTTTGCACGCACACACGAACACACACACAAACGCACACACATAACACAGGTATCATAACTCTCTCACACGCACATGTGCAGACACACATGCACGCACAATCAGAACCTGTATGCAGTTTTATCACGGCATATCACAAAACATATTGATACATTGGTGCCACCTGTTGAGAACTGGGTAGTGTAGCAGGTGCTATCTTGACATCTGTTGAATTTGGCAGGTACAGACCGTAGGGTTGGGATAGGTTTGGATCATTAAAAATTGCATTCAACACTCAATTATAGATGTTATTGTTTTTTTATGGTGTTGCATAGGGAATATGGGCCTGCTTCTACTTTCAATGACAAACCATTATTTTATTAACAACATATTTATTATAAAGACAAATCACAGAAATTAAGCACTTCAATTGTATGTCCTTCTGTAAAATATATTAGTTATCTATAGCATTAGTTACTAATGATCTCATGAAACTATTCATACATAATACAAGTGTTTTTCAAACAATAAAGATGTGATAAAAACGACAGAGCCTTCCACTTAGATCTCCAGGAAGCAGATGCCTCCCATGCCATTATTGGTCTTCAAGAAAACACTTCTATAATATATGGATACTGTAATATAGTAATCTATGTATTTGAATGCAGTAATCATGCACACACATCTCATTTTGTGTAAAAAATAACATAAAATATTAACATTACTAACATCAACATGTACATCGCATCGTATACACTTATCACAGAAGTTGCATCTTGCTTCATAGGAATTCATAATTATTTCTTAACAACCTGATAAAATGTTATATAAATAAACATGTCAACATTGTTTTGTGTACGCTGCAAGAATACACTAAAGCCCACTTGTCCATCCAAACTGCCTCGCTAAATAGTAGCAAATATGTCTGGGCAAAGATAACAATAAAATATCTTAGCTAATTGTAATCAGCTGGGATTCAGGTGAACTCTCATAATACCACTACTAGTGTTGGACAGTAAAAGTGACAAACCTTAAGCAGTAACCCACCAACCTGGGCTGAAATCATGTTGACCAACTTGATCAAGGACACAGACAGTTCTCTATTAAGTAACTTCTGGACATTGCTTATGTATCTCCTGCAACTATTTAACCACATAATTAATATATAAATGTCATGAATCTGGACTCAAAATTCCATCTCCTGCAGTAATACATCGTTCATTTCTGCAAATCACTTGATAATCTTGCTTGCTTTTTTCAACACATTTCATAACAAACATTTCTAAAATGCCTGTACCTACCATGTGGTAATGTGTTTATTATGATTTAATTCCCTAAACGTCTTAAATGTCCGAACTGTAATGCAATCATCACTGCAGGATGGATGTGTATTAACGCAACTATCATGACGATCATTAAAAGCTGTATTTCAAAAACGAAACATTAACAACTTCTCACAAGCAGGTACGACGGTCGGCCATGTTGTTTTCACTTGTCTTGCTTAAGCCAGAATTTTGTTTGCAGCTGTCTACTTGGCGTCACATGCCACATAGGATCCAGTCTACTTGGTGTCACACAGCAAGGCCACGCCGTGTAGGATCCAGTCTACTTGGTGTCACACAGTAAGGCCACGCCGCGTAGGATCCAGTCTACTTGGTGTCACACAGCAAGGCCATGCCGCGTAGGATCCAGTCTACTTGGTGTCACACAGCAAGGCCACGCCGTGTAGGATCCAGTCTACTTGGTGTCACACAGCAAGGCCACGCCGTGTAGGATCCAGTCTACTTGGTGTCACACAGCAAGGCCATGCCGCGTAGGATCCAGTCTACTTGGTGTCACACAGCAAGGCCACGCCACGTAGGATCCAGTGGTCAGGGTTCTGCGTGCTCTTCAACTCGACTGATGCGATGTAGGTGAGGTCAGTTCTCCGGGGCTTCTTGTAGACTGGACACGAGTACATCTTCGGGTCAACGTCTTTGGTGAGATGTGCTGATATATGGATGATGGGCAGCGCCTCAAAGAGCACTTTTGGTTTCGGTTCTGTGAGGCGAGCCCCACGGCGGTCCCAACCGGCGCCCTCTAGGAAGAGGCCGAAGACGTACACGCCCTCTACTGGTGGGTTGACGATGTCGTCCTTGAGGCTGCGTGTCACCTCATTGTGGAGGACCACCATGTCCAGGGCCCAGCCCTTGTGTGCCCGCGTCACCTCCTGTCACAGACAACCAGTTGGTGACGACAGTCAAACAACTGTCAGCAACAGTCACACACAACAGAGCAGTGAACATAAACATACCTCTACAAATACCATTGCATTGACTTGGTGTTATGTTGACTTTGTGGACATCAGAATCCCAGTAACAATGCATATATATATATTATGAGCATTATTAACAGTTGTCACCATTGACTTATTGTGTACAGTGCATATTCATTCTCTCCCTCCCCTCAATTAATACTTCAAAATGTTGATAATACTTTAAAATTTTGATAGTTCTCCAGGTTGAACTACATATCATGACACTGAACATACAAAATACATACTACCAACCATCACAGTAAAATTATATTTACAATCACTTTGGCTATAATATAATTCATGGCTGACTAAACAGCATTTCAAAATTACTGCATGAACAATGACCCAGCATCGACCTTTGTATGAATACATAAATGTCAATAATGGTACTGGGCCCCAGAATATCACATGACAATGTGACATGATGATGTCACATGAAGCGTTTACCTGACGCATGGCAGTGAGGAAGCCCTGGGCGTTGAAGAACCCAGTCATCCAGAACGTGTTCGGTCGACCGTTGAAACACCAGTCACTGAACTGTGAGTTGCGTTCGATCAACTCCGTGAACCAGAAGCCCAGTGTACTGGAGTCCCAGGAGATCTGACAACAGAAACAGTCGCATCCATTAGTGCACGGGTGTCACTGGCTGCAAGGGACGTTCTCAAGATTACGTTATATTTGGTGTTGAAATAGTTTACAATATTTACCAAATTACTTTACGAAGTTAATTACAAATGCATTTCTGTTAATCCCAAGAAACAAAAGGTGTAATATCAATTGTAGCACGGTACATTTTCTGATGCGGCACTAAATATTCACCACTGAAGAGTCATGAATCAGACTTGCGAAATAATTTTCTATCCCCTATAAATATGAGTTAAGTGTTAACAAACATTAAAATGATCTAACTCCCAAGTGTTGAATGTGATTTCAAGGAAAGTGAGACATGATAATGAATGACTCCATAAAACTGTCAGTCCCCATACAGCACTGTGTCCCTTCCACTTGACTGCTCCACACACTCTACATCTCTCTCCTTCAGAAACCTCTTAATCAAATACCATCTCAACCTTTGTGGGAAACATTCTGCTGGAACCAAAGACTAAAGATAGCCATGCAAACTCAAGCTATGCCTTACACACTTCAACCGTCATAACACGCCTGTCAGTGTGTCGCTGTCCCACTCACCTTCTGCCACACGGCGGGTATCTTGGCGTCGTACATGCTGTCGAGTGCGTCACGCAGATTCTCCGACATGATGATGGTGCCGTCGATGGCCAGCTTGAGGTCATTCAAGGTCGTGCGGACGGTGAAGATGACCCGCTGCATGCGGTCAATCTCCTGCTGCAAGAAGATGTTCATGGGCGCAAGACTGCCCATCTTCGCTAGTTTCGCTTTCACTTCAAACGGGATGTAGTCACTGGGCAGTTTGTCGAGCATGTCGTCTGCGAGTCTGTAGATGGTGGCCTCGCGTGTCTCCCCCGTCCCCCCAGAACTGTCCTTGGGCTGGATGCTCAGGATCGTGTCCAGGATACTCTTGGCTGTCACACTCTGGTAGCTGTAGGAGACAGATGGTACTTAGACACAAATGTAAGAGACAGATGGTACTTAGACACAAATGTAAGAGACAGATGGTGCTCACAACACAAATGTAAGAGACAGATGGTGCTCACAACATAATAATAACAAAGCTGTATTGCCATATTCAACGTGCATTACATGATGAATTGGAATGTATTCTGGCGTTGACTCATATAGTGCCTATATATACAATAAAATGAAATATGGCAAATAAATAAATATAATATATAGATATAAGATATACATTGTACATAATTTTTTCTTTAAAATAAAAAAAAATCTGTTAATATAATAACTAAGACAAAATTTAAATAATATATTATATATTTAACAATAATTGTGGTGTAAACTAGTTAATAAATAATTATATATAAAATGTCCTTTAAATTTTTTTTAAATATATATATATATATATTTATATGTATATAAATTTTCTTCTAAATATATAATTTAAATTAGTAGACATACATTATAAGAGGATTCAAATATCATTTAAAATTACATTTAAGGTAATATTAATACATGCGCAAAACCTACAATGAAATTAAACTATGCAATTGAAAAAATATCTTTGACAATAGCATACAAAAACCCATCCTATAAATTATGCTAACTGAAGAATCGACATCGATGTACGTACGTGATGTCTGCATTAGGATATAGTACGTACGTGATGTCTGCATTAGGATGTAGTACGTACGTGATGTCTGCATTAGGGTGTAGTACATACGTGATGTCTGCATTAAGGTGTAGTACGTACGTGATGTCTGCATTAGGATGTAGTACGTACGTGATGTCTGCATTAGGGTGTAGTACATACGTGATGTCTGCATTAGGATGTAGTACGTACGTGATGTCTGCATTAGGATGTAGTACGTACGTGATATCTGCATTAGGATGTAGTACGTACGTGATGTCTGCATTAGGATGTAGTACGTACGTGATGTCTGCATTAGGATGTAGTACGTACGTGATGTCTGCATTAGGATGTAGTACGTACGTGATGTCTGCATTAGGATGTAGTACATACGTGATGTCTGCATTAAGGTGTAGTACGTACGTGATGTCTGCATTAGGATGTAGTACGTACGTGATGTCTGCATTAGGATGTAGTACGTACGTGATGTCTGCATTAGGATGTAGTACGTACGTGATATCTGCATTAGGATGTAGTACGTACGTGATGTCTGCATTAGGATGTAGTACGTACGTGATGTCTGCATTAGGATGTAGTATGTACGTGATGTCTGCATTAAGGTGTAGTACGTACGTGATGTCTGCATTAGGATGTAGTACGTACGTGATGTCTGCATTAGGATGTAGTACGTACGTGATGTCTGCATTAGGATGTAGTACGTACGTGATATCTGCATTAGGGTGCAGCCCGAACACTTCGGGCGTGTCGTACGCGGGCAGGAGCTGTATGAAGTCGAGATATTCCTCCAGTTTTGCGACGCGAGGGATGACGTAGCCCTTGAAGAAGTTGAATGAAGGCTGGAACATGTGGTCCCCGAACCAGACCTTGCAGAATGTGATGAGGAGGCGCTTGTCGAAGTCGTCCGTCACTCGCCCTCCGTACTGGATCTCACCAAACATGTAGCGCACCGTGGTCCAGTTGACTCCCTGGACACAAGTGACTGGTTGGTTGGTGTAGAACAGTTAAACAATCTCCTACTGATTTAGTCTGTTAGTGGTTTCATGGATAGGTCATCTAATTGTCTCACTGAAATTGCTAAGTATTTATGACATCTAGTAGCAAATGTGTTGTTTTAAATGTGCTAATATTCTCTTCTGGTGATCTGGTCTATGAAAGGTTTTTACTTAATCTCACAATCAACATTATGTGTGTAAGCTCCATTGTATTCTGTCTTGCCAACACTATTAGAAACAGTAGCATTACGTGCAGTTAGTAGGATGATATGACATTAGCGAGATCAACCATATTCTATCATATAGTTATCCCCTTAAAAGTTTGCCTTGTCTTCATAATAAAAAAAAAATTACGTCTTTCATAAATATACACAGCTGAACCGTCTTCAGGAGCGTTCATTTTCATTCACTAGAATTTATATTACCATATCCAGTTTTATTTTATTTTACCTACAGATTATATCATTGTCTTATTTTCACCCGTACTGACGGGAGCTTTATGTGCTTTCTCATGTGTTCAATAGTGTCATTCTACCTGAAAGCATCAGTACTGATGAAACCAACTTGGAAAGATGACAGCATAACTTATATATCTTACTAAGAATTCTAAGCAATCAAAATGAAGTTGTTGAGTTCCCATCAGCCAAGTAAGTCGTACCTTCTTGATGTCCATATCGTCCAGGTGGTTCTGGACAAACTGGACACTGGCGTTGAAGTCGGCCGTGTTGAACTCGTAGGGAATGTTCCAGCCGAGGGGACCAAACTTGCGCCTCTCCTGGACGACTGTGTGCAGGAAGGCGACCCCAAACAACATGGGCTTCCACTGGGGCATGCTGCTGATGTCCAGGAAGTCCTGGGCCATGCCTGCGTAGGTGCGCTTCAGGCCCGCCTTCACACCCTGGGGCGGCTCATTCGTGAACTTGATGGACATCTGGAGGACAGCCCAGTGACAGGGTCACATACAACATGTGTAGGCCTACTCATGGAACTAAACATGGTGTTGCGTAGAAATGTCTTATATTAATTCATATTTTAAGTGGTCACAAATGGCTTCCAATCCAATATGTGACACAGCAATTCAATTTTAAAGAAATTACAAAAAGCTTCCAAACCAATAAGTTTGTGGCACATCAAATTTTGAACTATTTCAAATGGAATCCAAACCAATGTGGGATGTGGCACTTCAGACTTTGAGTGCTGTCAAACGGCTTCGACATCAACCCACAGTTGCAACAACACTACCCACCCACTGGTCCTGACCTCCACAACAACATCAATATGCATTAGTACTTATTCCACTCAATAGATGGCATTGATGTAGCAATTAATTTTTCCTACAACACATTCCCACCCAAACCACCATTCGACACATAACACTAGACATTACCTGGTACCTCCGAACTTACAGCACCACTGCATGGACACACACAACACACGGCAACCCACAAACCACCCAACTGACCTGCAGGAAGGTGATGGGGAACTTGGGGTGGACCTCGGTGGTGACCCACAGACGGAAGGAGTCGTGGATGGTCTCGGCCTCGTTCACCTGGTCCATCACCTCGACCACGTAGTCGAGACTGAGGTGACAGTTCTGGAGCAGCACCCAGTCCCCGTTGGCCAGGGCCAGTCCCATGAAGCGTCGGGCGTGGACCTCCTGGCCCTGCCCCATGGAGATGGCATGGAGGTCTGTCAACACAACACAACACAACACACTCATAGGTCTGTGTCAACACAACACACTCATGTCATCATAGTTTTATCATTGTTATTCATTGCATTTTTCAGTTGTCTTAATGTGCTTAATAACGTAATATGTATTTTATTTATATATATCTATATCTCTGTCGCTTGTTTGTTAATCTTCATATGATATACCTGTATAATATACATATATATATATATATATCTGTATACATATATATACATTAATCAGCTAAATATATATAAATTTATATATATATATATATAAACATTAATCAACTAAAAATAGTTACATAGACAACTGTATATTTTCAAATGTGAATGTCATAATAAAAAGGCACATGTATATATATATATATATATATATATATATTATATATTAGCTGTACCTATAAGACAAATTTAATTTGAAACACTTCCAACTGAAGAAATCTTGAAACCTTTCTAATGATGTATATTTTATTATGTGTATATGAATGGGCAATATACACATGGACGTGCAAAACTGAAAGTCATTCTTTCTTAATTTGCTCAAATATAACAAAAGCTTCATGCACTTCTGTCTTACAATTCATAATTACTCTGATACAATACGATTTAGATAAACACATTCAATGGTGTTGTGAGACACATAGCATCTAAAAGAACCACCTGGCACCCACCTATCTTCTGTTTAGACAACTACCAGGCACCCACCTATCTTCTGTTTAGACAACTACCTGGCACCCACCTATCTTCTGTTTAGACAACTACCTGGCACCCACCTATCTTCTGTTTAGACAACTACCTGGCACCCACCTATCTTCTGTTTAGACAACTACCTGGCACCCACCTATCTTCTTTTTAGACAACTACCTGGCACCCACCTATCTTCTGTTTAGACAACTACCTGGCACCCACCTATCTTCTGTTTAGACAACTACCTGGCACCCACCTATCTTCTGTTTAGACAACTACCTGGCACCCACCTATCTTCTGTTTAGACAACTACCTGGCACCCACCTATCTTCTTTTTAGACAACTACCTGGCACCAGACCTGTCAACTTGGGACAACTCATATCTGTAAGATCATGACAAAAAATCCTTACGATCTGCAAAAAATCCTTACAAATTGTCAACACCCATTACAAAGCACAATCTTGGCATAGGATCCCGCTATAATACACCCTCATATGATATGGAATAACAAACAAAACACAACTTGTTTTGGCACAGATCATTTATTCTCGTGCTCTCTGTTGTAAGCAGCGGTAAAACTAAAAGCTAACTAATATTAAAACAATAAAGACAACTGCAATAAAATACCTAGTGACAAATAAATTCATCAATTGCACTGAATTATTTTAAATTAATAACAGTACCCAAGCTGTTTGTAAATACAGTAGTCCCTCTCTTCAGCGGACACTCCTGTATCCAAGCAAGTGTCCCTACATTGCAGGTGTCTGTTTTTGGCTCTAGATGCTAAATGTGCCATTTATGACAGAGAAGTTTTTAACCGTAAATGTGAATAATGTTACAAAAAAGGAAGAAGACATTAACAAAAATGTTTTATTTACCAGTCTTAATACGCCAAATACAAAAATTTCCATGTTAATCTCATATAAAAAAAGTGTTGTTTTACAAAGAAGACATGGTTATAGATCAATAAATACTGTTCAGTAATTTACTTGTGTTCTAGGTATATTAGCATAGTAATTTTTTCAACTTCTGATATGTATCATACGTACGTTGCAAAGAATACCTTGCATGAAAAGCAGCAGCATCTATATGATATTTTATTACACAACTAACATAATCTCTACATGTCAAACTTGAACATGGCATTTATTTTTTTGTGTGAGCCAAACTAAGCCATGATGACAGAGGCATGATGGGAGATATTTAAATCACCATGCTTTCGTCTGTTGATTGTAACAAGAATGTTTTTAATTTACATGTCTAATATACTCAAATAATAATGCTTAGCCATAAAGTACATACATTTAAAAACATACACATGTAGTGTAGATGCGTGGATGGACATTATTTGTATAGATGTGAATGGATTGCACTTCATTCTACAAGATTGGAACGTATGCGATGGGCGATAATAGGGTACCGCAGCTGTTCGCGGGAGCTCCAATAAAGCTTATAAACAATTTCAACGACAGGCAATGGGTATGCATTGCACCTAGGTATTTATTAGACTGCTTTCAATGCTCAATCATCTAAGTAAGAAGTGATTTAAATAACTGCAATTCAGGGTATTGTTCAGTTTGTTGTCCGTGCCCCTGGTGTCTGAGCTAGGATGAGCTCAGCCTCAGACTCGATTCGACGATTGCAATTAGTTAACAGGCATTCCTGTTGTCCGGTGACACAGAAAAACACGCAAGACAATAGCCAGCCAGAAATAAAACTAATTATCCACTCCCAGTTGGGTAAATTAGGTATAATTTGTTTGCGTTTGGTTAATTGGAAACGGGGTGATTTGCTGCTCTGTCCGCCGCCATTTTGTAAATAAAATATTTCGCGGTAAAATTCAGCGCTATTTTAAAATATTTCATGGAGATCGCAAAAATATTTGTTTCAGCAAAATCATAAATATACGTAAGGATTGTATCGTACGCCCGTAAGCCCGTGCAGATCGCAAAAATCCGTAAGGCTTACGGGAAAACCGTACAAGTTGACACCTCTGCCTGGCACCCACCTATCTTCTGTTTAGACAACTACCTGGCACCCACCTATCTTCTGTTTAGACAACTACCTGGCACCCACCTATCTTCTGTTTAGACAACTACCTGGCACCCACCTATCTTCTGTTTAGACAACTACCTGGCACCCACCTATCTTCTTTTTAGACAACTACCAGGCACCCACCTATCTTCTGTTTAGAGAACTACCTGGCACCCACCTATCTTCTGTTTAGAGAACTACCCAGCACCCACCTATCTTCTGTTTAGAGAACTACCCAGCACCCACCTATCTTCTGTTTAGACAACTACCAGGCACCCACCTATCTTCTGTTTAGAGAACTACCTGGCACCCACCTATCTTCTGTTTAGAGAACTACCCAGCACCCACCTATCTTCTGTTTAGAGAACTACCTGGCACCCACCTATCTTCTGTTTAGAGAACTACCCAGCACCCACCTATCTTCTGTTTAGAGAACTACCTGGCACCCACCTATCTTCTGTTTAGAGAACTACCCAGCACCCACCTATCTTCTGTTTAGAGAACTACCTGGCACCCACCTATCTTCTGTTTAGAGAACTACCCAGCACCCACCTATCTTCTGTTTAGAGAACTACCCAGCACCCACCTATCTTCTGTTTAGAGAACTACCCAGCACCCACCTATCTTCTGTTTAGAGAACTACCCAGCACCCACCTATCTTCTGTTTAGAGAACTACCTGGCACCCACCTATCTTCTGTTTAGAGAACTACCCAGCACCCACCTATCTTCTGTTTCTTGGCGAGTTGTTCGATGTAGTTGGTGGGGTCTGAGCCCATGGACAGGAGCCCTGTGAGCGGGGTGCGACTGTCACTCTCCTGCCACATCTTCTCTATGTCGAGGATCACGCCCTCGGCATACTTGTCCCCGAGGGAGTCAGCGATGTAGGAGCGGGCCTGGGACAGGGTGCGGTCGGGACACCAGGACCGCACCAGGAGCAGGCGGCGGAACACGTCCAGAGAGGTCTCATAGCCGTCTGGGATCGCCTCCTTCTCCGGCGCCTCCTTGTCAAACCACGTCTTCCAACTCTTCTCATTGCGAGCCACCTGTCACATGATCGTCACATGTATGTCATGTGACTGTTGTCATCAATGTCAGGAAGTATCATAAGTGTCACATTTGTGTTTCAGATGCAGTAGGACCCGGTAACAGGAGTGATAACGAACATGACATAAATATAAACATCTCTAAATAATAGTAATAATAGTATAGTACATCATTATACAAGAATACCATCTGCAGCATACGTTAAGATTAATAGAATAAATAAAGATGACAAAAATTACTCTGACATCCTGTGATGTTGTCACTTGCGGTTGTATATAAAACATGTTGCACATGTTAGTCTTGACATGTCACATATTTCATGTTACACACGTGTCACCAGTACTGTGAGAGTCTTCAGTAGAACAGAAGAAGTATTTGACTACTGAGAATGTCACTGTCTTGTGTCTGTCACTGTACCTGGTCCAAGACCCCAGAGAACTGGATGAGGTTGGAGAGTTCGACCAGGTTGAGCCAGGTCAGGTCAGCGATCCACTTGGCTGGCTTCGCCTGAACCACATTGAGATCTAGAGCAGCTCCACCTGAAGACACAAATCCCTGTGAGTGTTACGCATGAAGAGGTTGTTACTTTGACAGTTTACAGGATATGTGCTGAGCTAGTGATATGACTGCACTAGTCAACTGAAGCTGTGTCACTGCAAATATGTCCATAGATAACTGTCATTTAAAACAATGCTCACTGAGTGAACTGTACAAAGCGACACTTGTACCTTTGATGAGGGTCATGAACTCCTCCCTGCGGATCTTGTGCGAGGCCATGTCAATCTTGAGCGCCATGAGCAAGGTGAAGGTCATCTTGTGTTCTTCGTACAAGCCGCGGGCTGCGTACTTGAACACCTCAAATGTCATGTACAGAATGATGTTGGTGATTCGTTTTGCAGGAATTGGTGATTTGGTTGCCCTGTGGAAAGAAAACCAAACAACTGTTTTCAGCATCTTGATGGAAAACAAATATTGACATGAAAAGATGTGTCTTACTTAGTAAAACTCCTATTATTATTGGTATTTTTCATGCATTATTATTCACACTTACAAATAGTTTTCCATGATAATTGTTATGTTAAATAAATGGACACTCATAAACTGCAAAGATACTTCAACTAGCATGCCACATATATAATGATAAGGTTAAATGAAACAGTATAATTAGTTTAACTAACACATAAGGACAGAGACACAGAGCAGGTAAAAAACAAATACTAACTAATAAACTAATGTTTTATAGACTGGCAACAGTGTTCGTAACCTCTTCAATCTCGACTCCCATCAAACCACATGTTATGTTTTGGTGTGTGTCACACATTCGAACATAAAGTAGAGAAACACCATCGAGCAAGTTACACACTGACAGGTTTATTAGCTTCGTCGCCAGAGACCCGGATGTACATTTAAGGTCACACGATGTTATGGTGCGCCAAACATGGCAGTACGATCAACAGATCAACACACCACACATTTGGTCTGACTCTCCAATGATTGAAACGAATGCACGATGCAATTGGTATCGGGGAATCAGTTGAGATTGGGGTATAACCAACCACTCTGTATTAAAATTAACTTTGTTTGCATCTATATCCTTGGAAACCAAGCCAAGAGGACAACTACTACAAAGTGAAGGGTAAGTTAAGATGACACAGACCTTGCTATGGAGAGGTCGAAGATGTTGAGGAACTGCTTGAGTGAGGTCTGGTACATCATGTTCACGAAGCTCATCTCTGTGATGAGGAAGTAGAGGATGCTGCCGCGGGCGGCCACGGGTCGGTACTCTTCCCGCGCGATGTTGATCTTCACCTCTGTCTCCGCAGCCGTCTGTAGCTTCTGACTGACGTCGAGGGCGGTGACTTTGGTGACGTTGAGGACGTTGATGAGGTCCTCGTCATCCACGAGGGAGCCCTTGGTGCTGGTGAGGCGGTACAAGAGGTTGTCCTCCAACTCCTTCATCTTCTGCTTGTTGGCCTGGACATCTTCCATCAGCTTGGCCCGCTCACTCTCCAGCTCCTGTGGGACAGGCGGGGTCAAGGGTGAACACAGGGCGACCACACCAGGGGGAGTGTGAACACAGGGCAACCACACTAGGGGGAGTGTGAACACAGGGCAACCACACTAGGGGGAGTGTGAACACAGGGCAACCACACTAGGGGGAGTGTGAACACAGGGCAACCACACTAGGGGGAGTGTGAACACAGGGCGACCACACTAGGGGGAGTGTGAACACAGGGCGACCACACTAGGGGGAGTGTGAATGTAGGACGACCACACTAGGGGGAGTGTGAACGTAGGACGACCACACTAGGGGGAGTGTGAATGTAGGACGACCACACTAGGGGGAGTGTGAATGTAGGACGACCACACTAGGGGGAGTGTGAACGTAGGACGACCACACTAGGGGGAGTGTGAATGTAGGACTACCACACTAGGGGGAGTGTGAACGTAGGACGACCACACTAGGGGGAGTGTGAATGTAGGACGACCACACTAGGGGGAGTGTGAACGTAGGACGACCACACTAGGGGGAGTGTGAATGTAGGACGACCACACTAGGGGGAGTGTGAACGTAGGACGACCACACTAGGGGGAGTGTGAATGTAGGACGACCACACTAGGGGGAGTGTGAACGTAGGACGACCACACTAGGGGGAGTGTGAATGTAGGACGACCACACTAGGGGGAGTGTGAACGTAGGACGACCACACTAGGGGGAGTGTGAATGTAGGACGACCACACTAGGGGGAGTGTGAACGTAGGACGACCACACTAGGGGGAGTGTGAATGTAGGACGACCACACTAGGGGGAGTGTGAACATAGGGCTACCACACTAGGGGGAGTGTGAACGTAGGACGACCACACTAGGGGGAGTGTGAACGTAGGACGACCACACTAGGGGGAGTGTGAACATAGGGCAACCACACTAGGGGGAGTGTGAACGTATGGCGACCACACTAGGGCGACTTTATGTACATGCCAATGTCTATGACATTTTTATGTCAGTTGATTCAATCAATCAGCCTGCTCTAATGTCATACATATGACAAATATGATTATAACTATGTTTAATATTTTTCACCCTCAAAAAGTTTTCTCAAATGTAATTTTTAACCAAACAATTTTTCTAAGGATATTTTTCTTTTCAAGTCTCACTACAAAATGTTGCAATAATAACAAATTAAAATGAAGCGAGATAACATCCATATGACAAGCACAAGACAAGAGTTTACATACAAACTGACTATATAAATGAGCTGCCATACAACTGAATACAGACTAAGCACCAAGGCTGACTCACAGACTTCTCGGTGAGGATGACGCGGCCCAACAACTGGTCCTCCAGCCCCTTCATTGTCACCGTGAAGTCGATGATGACGGTGCGAGCTGAGATCTCAGGGGTGTAGGCTGGGTTCGGCAGCTTCGTGGTGATGTACAGCGTGAAGCCGTCCATCACGTCTATCTCCTTGTCCCCGACCTTCACCTTGTACGAGCGGCCGAGCTTGATGAAGTTCTTCTCGAGGATGTTGTCGAGGGCGGGGTCGAGGTCCTCCCCCACATCCTCTATGAGCAGGGGCCGGCCCAGGGACAGGGCGTCCTCCAGGTGCTGGCGGAAGTACTTGTGGTTCAGGTTGGTCAGCTGAAACACAAAACAGTGTCAAGTATCAAATGTATAATCTACACAAAGTCACAAAGGGGTTGACTGTGTAACTTAGTGGTGTCATATCACAGCAAACTATTGAATCACATGGTAAACGTGACGATTCGATCATGTCTACTTATATCAAATTCAAACGTTGTCACTTTACATATGTATCACCGTAACAGCACATGGTAAACGTGTGGAAGGTCCTACACAGATTAATCTACACTCTTAAGAACATACTGCAACTTTGTCATGCAGCTTCTTATATCTGATGTTTCTTACCTCCATATATAACATAACAAATTCCAGGCCAGAATAGCGATTTTGAAGCCATTAATTTTAAGCAGATATTGTTTACATCTGGTATCCTTAGGCCTACAATAAAAGTGCAGCATAGAATCACATATTTTTACACACAGTATAATTATGAGAGCTCAACATTTTGTAAAAATAATTTTACTGTTATCATGAGAGGCAGCTGACCTGTAGTTCATGACCTCCCTCTCTGACCTACCTGTAGTTCATGACCTCCCTCTCTGACCTACCTGTAGTTCATGACCTCCCTCTCTGACCTACCTGTAGTTCATGAATTCCCTCTCTGACCTACCTGTAGTTCATGACCTCCCTCTCTGACCTACCTGTAGTTCATGACCTCCCTCTCTGACCTACCCGTAGTTCATGACCTCGCTCTCTGACCTGCCTATAGTTCATGACCTCCCTCTCTGACCTACCTATAGTTCATGACCTCCCTCTCTGACCTACCTGTAGTTCATGACCTCCCTCTCTGACCTACCTGTAGTTTATGACCTCCCTCTCTGACCTACCTATAGTTCATGACCTCCCTCTCTGACCTACCCGTAGTTCATGACCTCCATCTCTGACCTACCTGTAGTTCTTGACCTCCCTCTCTGACCTACCTGTAGTTCATGACCTCGTTCTCTGACTTACCTATAGTTCATGACCTCCCTCTCTGACCTACCTGTAGTTCATGACCTCGTTCTCTGACCTACCTATAGTTCATGACCTCCCTCTCTGACCTACCTGTAGTTCATGACTTCCCTCTCTGACCTACCTGTAGTTCATGACCTCGTTCTCTGACCTACCTATAGTTCATGACCTCCCTCTCTGACCTATCCGTAGTTCATGACCTCCCTCTCTGACCTACCTATAGTTCATGACCTCCCTCTCTGACCTACCTGTAGTTCATGACCTCGTTCTCTGACCTACCTGTAGTTCATGACCTCGTTCTCTGACCTACCTATAGTTCATGACCTCCCTCTCTGACCTACCTATAGTTCATGACCTCCCTCTCTGACCTACCTGTAGTTCATGACCTCCCTCTCTGACCTACCTGTAGTTCATGACCTCCCTCTCTGACCTACCTGTAGTTCATGACCTCCCTCTCTGACCTACCTGTAGTTCATGACCTCCCTCTCTGACCTACCTGTAGTTCATGACCTCCCTCTCTGACCTACCTGTAGTTCATGACCTCCCTCTCTGACCTACCTGTAGTTCATGACCTCCCTCTCTGACCTACCTGTAGTTCATGACCTCCCTCTCTGACCTACCTGTAGTTCATGACCTCCCTCTCTGACCTACCCGTAGTTCATGACCTCTGTCTCTGACCCACCTGTAGTTCATGACCTCTCTCTCTGACCTACCCGTAGTTCATGACCTCTCTCTGACCTACCTGTAGTTCATGACCTCCCTCTCGCCTCTTCACCCAGTTTTTGCCCTGAGTCTGGGGGTCAATAAGCAAGGGGTAGCGCGAGGCCTGGGTCACTATGATACCATTCTGGATGGACAACTCATCCGTCGGCAGACCTTGTAGAGCCCACAGTCCAGTCTACAACAGGGCCACACTATTAGGGTCATACAGCAGCCCTTGTAGAGCCCACAGTCCAGTCTACAACAGGGTCACACTATTAGGGTCATACAGTAGACCTTGTAGAGCCCACAGTCCAGTCTACAACAGGGCCACACTATTAGGGTCATACAGCAGCCCTTGTAGAGCCCACAGTCCAGTCTACAACAGGGCCACACTATTAGGGTCATACAGCAGACCTTGTAGAGCCCACAGTCCAGTCTACAACAGGGCCACACTATTAGGGTCATACAGCAGCCCTTGTAGAGCCCACAGTCCAGTCTACAACAGGGCCACACTATTAGTGTCATACAGTAGACCTTGTAGAGCCCACAGTCCAGTCTACAACAGGGCCACACTATTAGGGTCATACAGCAGCCCTTGTAGAGCCCACAGTCCAGTCTACAACAGGGCCACACTATTAGTGTCATACAGTAGACCTTGTAGAGCCCACAGTCCAGTCTACAACAGGGCCACACTATTAGGGTCATACAGCAGCCCTTGTAGAGCCCACAGTCCAGTCTACAACAGGGTCACACTATTAGGGTCATACAGTAGACCTTGTAGAGCCCACAGTCCAGTCTACAACAGGGCCACACTATTAGGGTCATACAGCAGACCTTGTAGAGCCCACAGTCCAGTCTACAACAGGGCCACACTATTAGGGTCATACAGTAGACCTTGTAGAGCCCACAGTCCAGTCTACAACAGGGCCACACTATTAGAGTCATACAGCAGACCTTGTAGAGCCCACAGTCCAGTCTACAACAGGGTCACACTATTAGGGTCATACAGTAGACCTTGTAGAGCCCACAGTACAGTCTACAACAGGGCCACACTATTAGGGTCATACAGCAGAACCACATTAAAAAGCCACCCAAATGACTGACACAAAATTACCTGATTAAAGAAATATTAAATTCAATGGAAAATTGATTAGACTGAGACTGTTGCTGTTTTCAAGAAGAATCGTGGCTTCAAGTATCGAACCGACAATAAGTATTTAGCTTAGACATACGTACGGCTGTCTATGCTGAAAACTAGAACCCGGGTAAAAAATGGCAGATACAAATTAGTAAAAAACAAACCATGGTTTGGTTCGTGAGCATGTTGACAATGTTGATGTCAGCCGTGAAGAGAATCTTTCTTTGTTTCAGCTCATTCATCCAGTTCTTGCTGAGCAACAGACGGAAGTCTTGGTTGAAAGGTCCAGAGTAGGACAGGAAGGCTGTGGCCATCATGACATCACCCACCAGTCTGAAACACAACATGTCAACATTAGTTCTAGGACAGGAAGGCTGTGGCCATCATGACATCACCCACCAGTCTGAAACACAACATGTCAACATTAGTTCTAGGACAGGAAGGCTGTGGCCATCATGACATCACCCACCAGTCTGAAACACAACATGTCAACATTAGTTCTAGGACAGGAAGGCTGTGGCCATCATGACGTCACCCACCAGTCTGAAACACAACATGTCAACATTAGTTCTCACATGGCATGGTAACCTTTGTGCAGGAATCCATTACTTATGACAAAGTGTTACTGAGCTGGTTATCCAGTCCTTAGGAATGCTTGGGTTGCTTCACAAGTAATTCCCTGGCAAACCTGTTTGATCAAACACCATCTTGACTTCTCTGAAAAGCTTCAATGCAATGCTGATGAATTTGTGCAGCTGGACACGGTGTACGATAGATTTCATGCAACCAGCAAGGCAACTCTGCAGCAGGTTCTGGAATGGGTGCCTGGGGCTAAGACACCCCTTCAGCGACATCACGAGGACAAGTGACTGTGGGAGACACACATTTTAGTATCTTACACCAAAGACACAACTTCCAAGCTCAAGATGACAGATATGTTGTTAAGTTATGCCCATTATTAACACAACGGGTTGACCACTTGTGTCCAAACTACCCACCTTCCAATCTGCGCCTTGAACTCCTTGCTCTGCTCTGTCCAGCGTTCCTTTTCTCCCCCCAGGCCACTGATGAGGGCCGAGGCAGCGACCATCTTGCGCCGACAGCGGTCAGCATCATCTATGAGCCTCTGTAACAGACTCCACACAGTCAGCATCATGTATGAGCCTCTGTAACAGACTCCACACAGCCAGCATCATCAATGAGCCTCTGTAACAGACTCCACTCAGTCAGCATCATCTATGAGCCTCTGTAACAGATTCCACTCAGTCAGCGTCATCTATGAGCCTCTGTAACAGACTCCACTCAGTCAGCATCATCTATGAGCCTCTGTAACATACTCCATTCAGTCAGCATCATCTATGAGCCTCTGTAACATACTCAATTCAGTCAGCATCATCTATGAGCCTCTGTAACAGACTCCACACAGTCAGCATCATGTATGAGCCTCTGTAACAGACTCCACACAGCCAGCATCATCAATGAGCCTCTGTAACAGACTCCACTCAGTCAGCATCATCTATGAGCCTCTGTAACATACTCCATTCAGTCAGCATCATCTATGAGCCTCTGTAACAGACTCCACTCAGTCAGCATCATCTATGAGCCTCTGTAACAGACTCCACTCAGTCAGCATAATCTATGAGCCTCTGTAACAGACTTCCACTCTGTCAGCATCATCTATGAGTCTCTGTAACAGACTCCACTCAGTCAGCATAATCTATGAGCCTCTGTAACAGACTCCACTCAGTCAGCATCATGATATACATGAATACATGAAGGAACATGATATACAACACGTAAATAAAATAGATATTAGACATAATTTTTTCCACTAAAGTACGAATAGCAAACGTGAAAAAGGTATTGTTTATGTGTTTTATGTATGTGTAATAAATTCTGCATTATCTAGCAAAAATGTTATATCTATCGTCACTAGGCTCCTGTTGAGTGTTATAATTATTTTGATATCAAGTTTTGTCAGGTGACATGAGCTAGAGGGAAGTGGTGTATCTGCCAGGACCGACCTGTTTCTCTGCCATGGCCTTGTCGTACAGCGCCTGCACCACGTCCAGCTCTCGCTGCTTCTCATCCAGCTGAGCCTGAGCCTCGTTCAGGTCACTCATGGCCGCCTGCAGACGCGCCTCCTGGACGGCCAGGTTCGCCTACAACACAGAACATGACACAACATGACATGACATGACACGACACAACATGACACAACATGACACAACATGACACAACGTAACATAACAGAACATAACAGATCATAACACAACACAATGTAACTCAACACAACACAACACAACATAACACAACATAACATAACATAACACCACACAACCTCCAGCTAGGACACTCCTCTTACAAGAAACACTCCAGCTAGGACATTCTCTTCCAAGAAACACTCTAGCTAGGACACAATATGACAACACCATGCTATGTCACCTGGACATATTTTCGGGGGGGAAAAAGTAATGGCTTTGGAAAATAGAAAAATTCATTCTCATGACACAACAGTTTGGCATATAAAGTATTTCAATTCAATTTCAGGGCAATTACACGATAAACGTCATTTCTTTTTATTTTAACCAGACCATGATGAAACATTTGTTTAAACTGTACATGTTGAGCTACGATATTATTTCCTGATAACATATTTTGAATTACGACTGTTTTGTCATATCAAAAATGCAGCAACTCTACTAAACATTCAGTTGTTTTAAGCTAACATGCCAACTAACCGTGGCAATACAGAAGACAGTTTGAATGGATTAAATTCAATCATTAGTAGTGTGAACTAAATATAAATCATTAGTAGTCTGAACTCTGAACTAAGTATAACAAGGCATCTGTGCACCCTTAATTCTGCTTGCTGTGACGTTGTCCAATTACTTGCTCTACTACGCCACTAATTACAGCAGCATGCAACTTGCAAAAGTGCAATCTGATAAGAAACTGTGCGTACCTTGAGCGGCAAGACCTCCTTGTTGATGCCGAAGAAGTAGGCCATGGCCTTGGTCCAGGCGAGGAGTCCCGCCACATTGCCACACACCTTGCGTGCGTTCTCCAGGAAGTAGTCGTCCATGTCGAGGTACGGCTGCAGCAGCTCCACCGTCTCGTCATTGATGGTGTCCTTGGGGAAGGTCACCAGCGCCTGCAGGAAGTTGCCACCAGCAAGTAGCTGCAGCAGACATGGGCAGCGATTAAATCATGATAGGTTCTACTGTGATCTATAATCAGCAACATGGGTGACAAGAGGGTACACAAACTGGCAAACAAACTGCACCAATGAACTAGTCAAGGACTATGTAGTATTTTACATGGTCTTAACAACCATTGCATGGTACAAGAATGTAAAATGTTGATATATTTATCAACCTGCATTATGAGTTTTTACTAACTCTGGCTTTTTATAAATATATTTGTATAATATTGTACTAGTTAACTAGCACATTTAAGATTATCATTATATTAAAAACTTCAAATTGCTAGCATAGTTCTGTTTTTGTATATAAAAATGTGCAAAAAACAAGTTATTTTAGAAATATGTATATTTTGCATGTGGACCAATGGCATCAGCAACTAAAGATTAGATAACTTGATGAGCTGCTCTACTACACCTCTCACCCTACCTTGAGAGACTCTACTACACCTCTCACTGTACCTTGAGAGACTCTACTACACCTCCACTGTACCTTGAGCTCCTCTAATACACCTCCACTGTACCTTGAGTGACTCTACTACACCTCCACTGTACCTTGAGAGACTCTCCCCAGGAGGGTTTGATACACTCCCTCTCGGGGTCCTTGGTGATGGTGTCCACACGGCGCTGGAAGAGCAGCAGGCAGCAGTCCATGATGCGCATGATCAGATGTGGTGGCTTGCCCAGCTTCCGGACCGTGGCGATGTCGGAGGGCTTGATGGTGTTGAGGGCGTTCTCAGCCTCCTCCAGGGCGGGGCGGGCCGCCTCCAGCTTCTCCTCCGCAAACGCCTTGTCTGACTCGATCGAGTCCACGATGGCCTGCGCCTTGTCCTTCACCTTCTGAACCTGATTCTTCACCTTCTCGGCCGCCTGCGCCTTCACCGTCACCTGGGGACAGGTCATTATTTCATGTCAGGGCAGGTGCATTGTAAACGATTAAGTGCCAGTGACTCTGTCTTGAGATGGCACCTCCTGGTGTGGGTTGGATGCCCAACTAAAAATGTGTACGGGTTGTGATTTATCTGTTACCATGGAAACAAGAGGGTTAGGTGTAAAAAGTCAACATGTTTTACTCAGAAAGACCTTCTCTACAGCTTGGGCGCAAAACATGATATTAATTTTGCATTAAAAAATATTTGATCCAGCTGTCATACCTCCCTTTAATATCTGATATATGGGCAGGGAGAAGAAAAGCTCCCTTCATGGGCAGAGAGAGAGGGAACGCTTCCTACATGGGCAGAGAGAGAGGGAACGCTTCCTACATGGGCAGAGAGAGAGAGGGAACGCTTCCTACATGGGCAGAGAGAGAGGGAACGCTTCCTACATGGGCAGAGAGAGAGAGGGAACGCTTCCTACATGGGCAGAGAGAGAGGGAACGCTTCCTACATGGGCAGAGAGAGAGAGGGAACGCTTCCTACATGGGCAGAGAGAGAGGGAACGCTTCCTACATGGGCAGAGAGAGAGAGGGAACGCTTCCTACATGGGCAGAGAGAGAGGGAACGCTTCCTACATGGGCAGAGAGAGAGGGAACGCTTCCTACATGGGCAGAGAGAGAGGGAACGCTTCCTACATGGGCAGAGAGAGAGGGAACGCTTCCTACATGGGCAGAGAGAGAGGGGGAACGCTTCCTACATGGGCAGAGAGAGAGGGAACGCTTCCTACATGGGCAGAGAGAGAGGGAACGCTTCCTACATGGGCAGAGAGAGAGGGGGAACGCTTCCTACATGGGCAGAGAGAGAGGGAACGCTTCCTACATGGGCAGAGAGAGAGGGAACGCTTCCTACATGGGCAGAGAGAGAGAGGGAACGCTTCCTACATGGGCAGAGAGAGAGGGGGAACGCTTCCTACATGGGCAGAGAGAGAGGGAACGCTTCCTACATGGGCAGAGAGAGAGAGGGAACGCTTCCTACATGGGCAGAGAGAGAGGGAACGCTTCCTACATGGGCAGAGAGAGAGAGGGAACGCTTCCTACATGGGCAGAGAGAGAGAGGGAACGCTTCCTACATGGGCAGAGAGAGAGGGAACGCTTCCTACATGGGCAGAGAGAGAGAGGGAACGCTTCCTACATGGGCAGAGAGAGAGGGAACGCTTCCTACATGGGCAGAGAGAGAGGGAACGCTTCCTACATATGTAGACATCTGCCTTGAATAGTTCCTCATAAAGTATTTGTTGGATTTTACTAAACACTCCTGCAGGTTGTTGAGTTGGCAAGCATCTACTTGTGCCTTTGTGGTAAAGTCATGGGGCATATAGCCAATGTAACTGTTGCACTGTAGGACTAGGATCACTGTCACACAGGTCATATTGGCTGTCACCAATGCGAGGGTAACTGTTGACTGTTGCAGTAAAGGACTAGGATCATTGTCACACAGGTCACATTGGCTGTAACCAATGCGAGGGTGACTGTTGACTGTTGCAGTAAAGGACTAGGATCATTGTCACACAGGTCACATTGGCTGTAACCAATGCGAGGGTGACTGTTGACTGTTGCAGTAAAGGACCAGGATCACTGTCACAGAGGTTACATTGGCTGTAACCAATGCGAGGGTGACTGTTGACTGTTGCAGTAAAGGACTAGGATCATTGTCACACAGGTCACATTGGCTGTAACCAATGCGAGGGTGACTGTTGACTGTTGCAGTAAAGGACTAGGATCACTGTCACACAGGTTACATTGGCTGTAACCAATGCGAGGGTGACTGTTGCAGTGTAGGACTAGGATCACTGTCACACAGGTCACATTGGTTGTCACCAACAGTGCAGCCACCTACCTCCTTGAGTACTTCACTAGCCTTGGCCGAGGCCACCTCCAACTCCTTCTCCTTCACAGCCAACTCAATGCTGAGTCCATTGACTGACACGGCCGCCTCAATCAGCTTCTCCAGCCCTGCAACAACCACCAGGAGTCACTCATCTAGGACATCTGATAATTATAATTATATAGCTTTATTTGCCATTTTCAACATGCAGGTACATTTCATGTCAAACAGGCATTAAGTCACGTAGTGCTATATATAATAAAATGAAATATGACAAATAAATATATAATGATTTTTATTATATATAAAATGTTCTTTAAAATAATATATAACAAATTATTATTTTGACATCTGTACTGTCATTGCAGTGGTACGTAAAATCAAAGTACGGATCTGTTGGGTGAGGACTGAGGAGTGACATGGAGGTGACAGAGGACTGAAGAGTGACATGGAGGTGACAGAGGACTGAGGAGTGACATGGAGGTGACAGAGGACTGAGGAGTGACATGGAGGTGACAGAGGACTGAGGAGTGACATGGAGGTGACAGAGGACTGAGGAGTGACATGGAGGTGACAGAGGACTGAGGAGTGACATGGAGGTGACAGAGGACTGAGGAGTGACATGGAGGTGACAGAGGACTGAGGAGTGACATGGAGGTGACATAGGACTGAGGAGTGACATGGAGGTGACAGAGGAATGAAGAGTGACATGGAGGTGACAGAGGACTGAGGAGTGACATGGAGGTGACAGAGGACTGAGGAGTGACATGGAAGTAACAGAAGAGTAACATGGAGGTGACAGAAGACTGAGGAGTGACATGGAAGTGACAGAAGACTGAGGAGTGACATGGAGGTGACAGGGGACTGAGGAGTGACATGAAGGTGATATAGGACTGAGGAGTGACATGGAGGTGACAGGGGACTGAGGAGTGACATGGAGGTGACAGAGGACTGAGGAGTGACATGGAGGTGACAGAGGACTGAGGAGTGACATGGAGGTGACATGGGACTGAGGAGTGACATGGAGGTGACAGAGGACTGATGAGTGACATGGAGGTGACAGAGGACTGAGGAGTGACATGGAGGTGACAGAGGACTGACGAGTGACATGGAGGTGATAGAGGACTGAGGATTGACATGGAGGTGACAGAGGACTGAGGAGTGACATGGAGGTGACAGAGGACTGAGGAGTGACGTGGATGTGACAGAGGACGGAGGAGTGACATGGAAGTGACAGAAGACTAAGGAGTGACATGGAGGTGACAGGGGACTGACATGGAGGTGACATGGGACTGAGGAGTGACATGAAGGTGATAGAGGACTGAGAAGTGACATGGAGGTGACATGGGACTGAGGAGTGACATGAAGGCGACAGAGGACTGACATGGAGGTGACGCAGGACTGAGGAGTGACATGGAGGTGACAAGGGACTGAGGAGTGACATGGAGGTGATAGAGGACTGAGGAGTGACATGGACGTGAGAGAGGACTGAGGAGTGACATGGAGGTGACAGAGCACTGAGGAGTGACATGGAGGTGATAGAGGACTGAAGACTGACATGGAGGTGACAGAGGTTGTGGAGGAGGATGACTTGTAGAGCTTGAGAATTCAAATAATCACTCCCAAAACATGTTGCACAGTCGAAAGAAGATAATGACACAAGGATGTGAAAGTGGAAGTGAGACCGACCTGTGTTCATCCTCTCTGCCAGTTCTCCCAGCTCTGTCTTCTTCTGGGCGTACACAGTCTTGTAGCTGAGCAGGAAGGACAGGTAAGACTTGGGTGTCACGTGGGTCGTACGACGGTACCTGGGGACAGCAGGAGACACTGGACATATGACACCAGCGAGATCACTTATGTTGCTCAAACACGCTCTACTCACCTTGTGTTCAAACAGATACTTCTACAATATACACAGGAAAGTATTTTATCACAGAAATCCCCAGTCTGTTAACTGGATAATTCATAAAATCAATTTAACTTACTTTATCAGGCTTTAATTACAATTTAAATGGCATATTGTTCCTGACTTTTCCAAGTGATATTTTTAATAAAAGGTAAGAAAAGACAAATCCCTATACAGCAATACTTTGGGCAAGGGGCTATACAATAATCACTGATATGCCTTTTCACATGAACACCATTGCAACTTCTCTGGTAAGAATTCAGCCTTGCTGCATTTATTGCACAAATTATTATTTGTTTAGCTGTATCAGCCAAGTAAACTGAAGCAACATGGAGTGAACATAGTCCCCAGTGAGTCTGAACGGATGTGAACCTGGTGTAACAACTGAACACCAAATGTGATAAACACCACACTGTCTGCTTGCTGCCTGCATCATGCTGTTTGTGTAGACACAAGAAGGGAAGGGAAGCAACGAACCTCTGGAAGTACTGCAGACAGGTCTCCGCGACCCCGTCGTGGAGCGTGCCCATCGTCTCTATCACCTGCTTCTTCATCTCGTCCGTACACTCCATCGGGAAGTTCGACAGGAAGTGGTCAGCCACTGCAATGAGCGCCACCTTGGGCCAGCGCTGGAACCAGTCCATCGTGCAGCCGGAGATGAGGCCGGGGAACTTGAGAGCTCGACTGCGGAACTTTTCTCCAACCTACGACAACCACGGCAGCTCGTGTTACTTGTGCCTCAGTCTGAGAGAATGAAAGTCTACTAAGAACTCTGTGAAACATCAGTGCTCATAGCACTCATACATTTTGTATTTTAGTAGTTTTTGATTATTTGTAATGAAAAATTAAAAGAATATTGTAAATTGAGATTTATTATAAAGCATGCATTTCTGCCAAAATCAAAACATTTGCCCTACTATGCCAGAGTGACTTAACACCCAGTAATTACTGTAGCATGTGATTACATCTTGAAGTGATCTCATTCAGTTATATCTGTCAGAAAAACAAAGTAATATTAATTATAATTACAATCACAATTACAACAACAAATTGATTACTAATTTTCTAAATAATCACTCGTACATTAAAAAAAAAAACAGCATAAACAATTACATCTGTGACATAATTTGATTCACATTAATAATAATAATAATTAGGTAGCTTCTATTGTGCCTAAATCCTTAGAAACTAAGCTCCGACATGCATCAGTTAATACTTAAAGACTATGACAACACACTGCGTGGACTTACAGGGGAGAAACAGAGCACGACGTGCAGATTGTGTCGGGCGCGAGTGAGGAAGTACTCGTACAGGTTCTCATTGGTCGGTGGTCGCCGTGGATACTCCTTCTTCATGACGGGAACCAGCTCCTGCGTGATCTCATCCATCTCATCACGCGCAAACAGGTTGGACACCTGCAGCAGACACAGTGTCACCTCACTGTCACCGTGTGTGTGTGCATGCGTGCATGTTCACTAGCTGTTTGTGTGTCCCCACTGTGTGCAAATGTCATTGTGTGTAAATATCAATGCCTATATATATGTCCCCTGTGATTGTAATTGGGGTCCCATTGAAGGTCCATGTGAATGTCCAAATATGTGAATTGTCCTGTGTCCCAATGAGTGTAAATGTCCCCTGTGATTGTGCCAGCTTCCCTACAATTGGCCCTGGTATGTGTAGATGTCCGTTGTGTGTCACTGTCCCGTGCGATTGAGTCCGTGTCGTTGTGTGTTTGTGTTGTTGTGAGCGTATCCATGTCATTGTGTGTTTGTGGCCCCAGTGTGTCACTCACCACGCCTGATGACAGGACGTTGTTCAGGTACTCGAGGAAGCCCTCGTCCTTGATGTCCTGGTCGGTGAAGATGAAGGAGATGCCCTTGCCCTGCTGCCCCGCCACGCGGTACAGGTACTTCAGGTCCTCCAGCAGGTTGGACACATTGTACGACCTACAGACACAGTCAGTGAACCATGACAACAGACACAGATTCAGTGAACCACGACAACAGACACAGACTCAGTGAACCACGACAACAGACACAGACTCAGTGAACCACGACAACAGACACAGATTCAGTGAACCACGACAACAGACACAGACTCAGTGAACCATGACAACAGACACAGACTCAGTGAACCATGACAACAACAGACACAAGCTTCAGTGAACCACGACAACAGACACAGACTCAGTGAACCACGACAACAACAGACACAGAGTCAGTGAACCACGACAACAACAGACACAGACTTCAGTGAACCATGACAACAACAGACACAGGCTTCAGTGAACCATGACAACAACAGACACAGGCTTCAGTGAACCATGACAACAACAGACACAGGCTTCAGTGAACCATGACAACAACAGACAGGCTTCAGTGAACCAATGGCAACAACAGACACAGGCTTCAGTGAACCATGACAACAACAGACACAGGCTTCAGTGAACCATGACAACAACAGACACAGGCTTCAGTGAACCATGACAACAACAGACACAGGCTTCAGTGAACCATGACAACAACAGACACAGGCTTCAGTGAACCACGACAACAACAGACACAGGCTTCAGTGAACCACGACAACAACAGACACAGGCTTCAGTGAACCACGACAACAACAGACACAGGCTTCAGTGAACCATGACAACAGACACAGGCTTCAGTGAACCATGACAACAGGCACAGGATTCAGTGAACCATGACAACAACAGACACATGCTTCAGTGAACCATGACAACAACAGACACAGGCTTCTGTGAACCATGACAACATACACATACTTCAGTGAACCACGACAACAGGCACAGGCTTCAGTGAACCACGACAACAACATACACAGGCTTCAGTGAACCATGACAACAACAGGCACAGGCTTCAGTGAACCACAACAACAATATACACAGGCTTCAGTGAACCACGACAACAACATACACAAGCTGTCAGTGAACCATGACAACAACAGACACAGGCTTCAGTGAACCATGACAACAACAGACACAGGCTTCAGTGAACCATGACAACAACAGGCACAGGCTTCAGTGAACCACGACAACAACATACACATGCTTCAGTGAACCATGACAACAACAGGCACAGGCTTCAGTGAACCACGACAACAATATACACAGGCTTCAGTGAACCACGACAACAACATACACAGGCTTCAGTGAACCACGACACGAGCTATCAGTCAACCACGACATGACAACAACTGATACAATCCATCAGTCAACCATGACAACAACAGACACAAGTTGTCAGTCAACCGCAACAACAACAGGTATGAGCTGTCAGTCAACCATGACAACAACAATAACAAGCACAAGCTAGTCAGTCAACCATGACAACAACATCCATAGGCATGAACTCTGCCAGTCAATCATGACTATGCCAGGCGCAAACTTTTATAACAGATACGAACTGTCAGTCAGTCATGAGGGAAATAACAACATACATGAGCTCTGTCAGTCAACCATGACAGCAACAACATGCAGTAGTGTACATATTCATCTACGCCAAAGTAGTCAGTTCTGTAGAAGTGCTGGTGAATGTAAAAGACGAACCTGGTGAGTGTGATCTGGAACATCTTGTAGCCAGCAATGAAGGAGGCGAGCTTGGTGAGGGACTGTTTGCCAGACCCGCCCACCCCCACCAGCAGGGCGTTACCCCGCGGGGTGCGGATGATGCGAGAGATCCTCACCAGGTGCATCATGGCGTCCTCAAAGAACACGAGGTCCATCCCCGTGCCTCGGATACTCTCGTTGTATTGCGCCATGAACATCTGCAGCCGCTCCTTCAGCTGGTCGAAGTTGGCAATCTGCAGATGGTCAAGAAACACATTCACAATTCTTATAAACAGATGAACTCTGTGTAGAGCACACAACAATGCTGCCTGAATAGATGCTTGTATATCTTTCTAGTGTAGAAAACAGCTACGTCTGAATATAAAGTACATTTAATCAAATATTATAATTATGCATTATTTTAATCAAGTATTATAATTATGTTGTAGGCATTATAGACACACATTAATTTCTTTTCATTCTCAATTGTTTGTTGGAAATTAAAAAAGTAACATTCATGGTATCAATTAAATATTTTTTTGACAACTTTAATTGGACAACTATAATTTATTAATTTGCAACTTTATCATTATGTTGTTGTTTTTAGATAAAATATCATTAATTCACTCATCATTCACATACTTATTATTGACTGTTTTTACTGATTTTATGAAAAGGTTATGATATAACTCAGTTCATTGTTATTAATAATAAATACATGTCACAAAACTGACTTATGAACTCATTACAGACGTTTGTATTAGTTACACACATATACTGGGTGTTAATCTGAGGCAACTAGAGTAAAAGGTGATGAGTGTTCTTATGTGGACACTGTGTACTCACAGGCTCGTAGATCTTGGGCATGTCAAAGTCTGTGTCGTCAGGCTCATCCCCCGTCGCCTCCGGAGCATCCCTTCATCACATCAACATCATCTCAACAACACTCAACAAGATGGACACCCAGACATTAACTCCAGATGGCATTCAATTTTGTCATTTAAGTTGCTAAATATTACATCACCAATATATAAAAAATATGTTATCATGTACCAAGAATACACACTATTTTCCTGCTTTCATAAACTTTTCATAATTACTAATTTAATATCAAATAGGCAAAGTACTGATTTCCTTTAGGTTCTTCGCTTAACACAATTGAAAGTATTTGTTACACAGCTCATTGTATTAATAATTATCGCTGTCTAGCATAGTATACATTACTAAAACCTAATCAAACATACTAGCCTATATTAAGATATTAGACAGGTCTGTGATGGAGGACATATACTAGCCTATATTAAGATATTAGACAGGTCAGTGATGGAGGACATATACTAGCCTATATTAAGATACTAGACAGGTCTGTGATGGAGGACATATACTAGCCTATATTAAGATATTAGACAGGTCTGTGATGGAGGACATATACTAGCCTATATTAAGATATTAGACAGGTCTATGATGGAGGACATATACTAGCCTATATTAAGATACTAGACAGGTCAGTGATGGAGGACATATACTAGCCTATATTAAGATATTAGACAGGTCTGTGATGGAGGACATATACTAGCCTATATTAAGATACTAGACAGGTCAGTGATGGAGGACATATACTAGCCTATATTAAGATATTAGACAGGTCTGTGATGGAGGACATATACTAGCCTATATTAAGATATTAGACAGGTCTGTGATGGAGGACATATACTAGCCTATATTAAGATACTAGACAGGTCTGTGATGGAGGACATATACTAGCCTATATTAAGATACTAGACAGGTCAGTGATGGAGGACATATACTAGCCTATATTAAGATACTAGACAGGTCTGTGATGGAGGACATATACTAGCCTATATTAAGATATTAGACAGGTCTGTGATGGAGGACATATACTAGCCTATATTAAGATATTAGACAGGTCAGTGATGGAGGACATATACTAGCCTATATTAAGATATTAGACAGGTCTGTGATGGAGGACACATACTAGCCTATATTAAGATATTAGACAGGTCTGTGATGGAGGACATATACTACCATATCATATATCAATGAATGTGATTACTGACAATCATTTCTGATACAAAAAAGTAAAGTAAACATTGACATGATTAATGTAGAAATCATTTAACTACCATTCACATTACAAATTCATTACTTTTAAGAGGAAGTTCAAGAACCTTCAATGTGATTCATTTTATAAGCAAAGAAGCATATGACATATCAACCATAATGATTGACCGACACAGAAAGTAAATAAAGCAGACATACGTAGACAGTGAATATATGAAGTATATGTGAGAGGGAGGGAGCATGCAGTGTGGCAGGGAGGGAGCATGCAGTGTGGCAGGAGGTGACAGGTTTGCAAACTCCCATAAACATATAACATGAATTATAAGGGTGTGGGTTGTTCATCACCAAATATTGCCGGGGGTAAATCACTTATGTGGTATTACCTATTCTATCATTATTACATTATAGATATTAATTTGTATTGATGCTCCTGTGTATATCAGACCTCGACTATGCTTTGGAGACTACATCATATCAGTGAAGCCAGTGCGTACTGGCAGGGCTGAGGTTCTACAAACAATTCTGGATTGCTCAAAATTTTAAGTTCAGGCACTCCATCTCTAAGGTATATTCCAGATAGGTCATAATAACCATATAAAAAGAAGAAAACCAGCTAGAATTATGTTGAAGCAGATGGTGTTTGCAGTGAATATATAGGTCAAATGTTCATTGCAGACAAAGTAAATTAAGCTCTTGGTGACAATGCAAAGATTACTACAAGATAAGTCAAATCTGCAGCAAGATAAAATGAGCACCAGCGAGGTAAGCAGGGTTGTAGCTAGACTGTGGAGACAGTTGTGAGGCTGCAGCTGTACCTCATGAAGTCCATGTACAGGTCAGTGTGGTGGACGGCGTCCACCAAGTCCTCACTCAACTCCTCGCCCACCACCCGCGTGACACAGCGACCAAACCAGTGCAAGTCCTCATAACTCACAAACCTGACAGTGCAAGGTGGGTGAAACATCAACACACAGCACAATACAACACAACACACAGTGCAACCTGCACACAACACACACACAAGCTGTCAGTGAACTATGACAACAACAGACACAAGCAGCAACAACTGCAGGCTACGTCTGTCCTCAGTGGAGCTGGCTGAAACAAGTCAGTTGTCTTGGTGCAGTTGGCTGAAATAAACCCAGTCCCTAGTGCAGTTGGCTGAAATAAACCCAGTCCCTAGTGCAGTTGGCTGAAATAAACCCAGTCCCTAGTGCAGTTGGCTGAAATAAACCCAGTCCCTAGTGCAGTTGGCTGAAATAAACCCAGTCCCTAGTGCAGTTGGCTGAAATAAACCCAGTCCCTAGTGCAGTTGGCTGAAATAAACCCAGTCCCTAGTGCAGTTGGCTGAAATAAACCTGGTGCCTAGTGCAGTTGGCTGAAACAAATCAGTAGCCCTAGTGCAGTTGGCTGTATCAACACAAACACCCAAGATATGTAGAAATGGAAGTATCTGACATTAATATGTATATTTTAAAACACCAAATATGAATAGCAATTCACATAACATTTACATTTTAATTATCTAACAATTTAAGATATGACACAATTGTCATCCAGCAATATCTTGAGACTGGCAAATGGTGCCATTGAGTAGCTTATCAAAAATCCAATGTTTCCTGTTTGCATTAATTGATACGTCAAACCCAATCAGAATCAGTTTTCCTTCCATCTACATTTCTTGACATACACATGGCTCGGTTTCATGAAGCATTCATGCCACAAACAAGCTTGTACAAGGACGTTTGTCATGATACTATGCTTTCAGAACACTCACAGAAAGCATTGGGAACAATTAAGCATAATTATATAATTCCTTGACATAAAGGTCTCTGTGTATGATATGATTGCTTCATAAACCAGCCAGAGGCTTGTGTTGTTAACGTGCCACGTGCGGGAAGACTTCAGATGGTGTCATCAACTACTGTCTCCATAAACACAACACTTCACTGGTTCACATGGTTAGTCAACAACGAGTGCAGTAAACTCCCACTAGAGTGCAGCACAGTGGTGATGGAGCAAGCCCCTCGTCTACCTGGCAAAGTCTATAAAGAGAGGAACATCTTCCAGTTGGTAGGCGACGTCCTCCCCAAAGCTCTCCTCAGTGACGCGAGTCAGGGCCCGCGAGAACCAGTTGTAGTCTTCCTCGTGCGTGAACCTGGTTCATGAGTCAACAATGCTAAAGTACCACTGCTGGACACGTGGGAAGAACTCATTGCACATGTACCATGGAATTATTTCACATGAGATATATATTTGTTAACAGTTTGAGGCCTGTGTTATTCCATTAATGTGTCATTCATACAGGTGGAAAAACACTCATTTGATCACATAGTCACGTCATATATACATGTTGTATCCACCATCAGTCAATGAAACTACACAGTGCTTCCCCTGAGTGAAATGATATGTGAGGTGCTAGGATGGCTGAGTGAGCATGGAAGGTGTGATGTGATACTATGTGGATCTGGAGCAGGGCCACCCATAACTAATTTTTTTTAAACTACCTTCCAAATTAAGGTAGGTTTTAACCTATTCCCTGGGAAATAGAGAGGAAACAATTAAATGTATAACTACAAGGTAGCAGCATGTAAACATGTTTATAGCAAGAAATAGCTATGAGGTGGCAATACAGGCATATTTAGAGCGAGGTGGCTTAGAAAAACAGTGAGGTGGCCCACCTCACACATCATATAGCAGAGGAAACATTGGGACAAGCTAAATATGACCTATATTCAGTACAAATTGCATTCATTATATTTAATGTACAACGTTACAATCAGCTGATGACATTAATAATTTAATATCAAGTCAATGAGACAATTGCAAAGTAACTAACTTGTAACAACTTACAAAAACTATAATAAAATAAGCATTATGATTGGTAGGCTCAATATATTAGAACACAGGCGCTTTCCATTATGTTGATCCATTCTATTGCATGATAACAGAACCTTTTGTATCTCAAATATAAAATTACACGTGCACTAAGAAGGAAAATACACGTTTAGTATTTTAAATTAATTTCAGTATAAACCCCAGGTGTGGCACTGACTGTTTACCTGTCAGCAATCACCCGACAGCTCTCATGTTTCCATAGCGACAGCAGGACACTAGTTTTGCAGACGACCTCACTGTTGGTGTTGATCATGCCCTGCCAGATGCGACTCAGATCTCTCAGGTTAAACACGTAGTGGAACTTGGCTGGAGTCGGCAGCATCTTCACCTGGGACAGTGAGAGCAGACAACTGGTGACTGGTGAGTACAGGACAGCACACGACCAGTGCAGTGGAGCACTCATGTGGCAGCAGATTAATATTGGGAGTACATGTAACTATATATATATATATATATATATATATATATATATATATATATATATATATATATGTATATACATATCTATGTATACATATATTGAAGTTACGTTGAACCATTGCTTGTAACAATAGCTGCCAATGCAAATCAGCAAGGCTAACAATATTTGAAAGCATGTTCAAATTGTTTTACAAGTTTTATTTAATGATGTGATATAAATTCTCATTGAATGTAGCAGTACTGTTCAAGGATAAATCATTCTAAAAATACATCTCAACAATGCAGCCACAAGGACATATAATGTCAAGCACACCGCCACAAAACCATGCACACGCATATATACACACACAACCAAACACACACACGCACGCACGCACGCATACACACAAACACACACAACCAAACACACACGCACACTCACGCATACACACACACCTTGGTGAGCTGCCACAGTCGTCTGGTGACTGGCACGAGTTGGTCGACCATGGCGCAGACGTCGCTGGAGAACTCCCTCTCCTTGCAGTAGTGGCCGCAGCCAATGATGCGGAAGATCTGGTCGATGGAGGTGTTTGATGGCAGTGTGCAGTTGAAGATGTTGAACTGTCGCTTCAGTCGCTGGGGGATGTCATTGCGCCCTCCTCCTGGCTGGATCATGGCTGCGATGAACTGCAAGAGACAGCGAGGGCAGAGAGCAGTGTTCAGTGCAAGAGACAGCCAGGGCAGAGAGCAGTGTTCAGTGCAAGAGACAGCCAGGACAGACAGCAGTGTTCAGTGCAAGAGACAGCGAGGGCAGAGAGCAGTGTTCAGTGCAAGAGACAGCCAGGGCAGAGAGCAGTGTTCAGTGCAAGAGACAGCCAGGGCAGAGAGCAGTGTTCAGTGCAAGAGACAGCGAGGGCAGAGAGCAGTGTTCAGTGCAAGAGACAGCCAGGGCAGAGAGCAGTGTTCAGTGCAAGAGACAGCGAGGGCAGAGAGCAGTGTTCAGTGGCACTTCACATAGTCATTGTAAAGTTTATCATTCCAAAACAGCACTTAGGAAAATGAAAACATGGAAACATGAGAATTCAAGCAGCTGGGGTATCAGGCTGCAAAATAGACAGTAGACCGGAAAAAGTGGAGAACCCTTGTTTACGCCTTATGTGACAGTAGTAAGTTCATTGATATTTAACTGATGGCATTTCAGCCAAGTGTAGACTTTGTACACGTTGTACCTGAACATCCACGATGTTGGTGAAGTCTCCTGGTTTCTCGAGGTTGTAGAAGCCACCAATCTCCATGAGCTGTCTGACTATCTCATTGGCCACCTGGTCCCCCCACTCGTTGATCACAGGCATGTTGATGTCATCAATGAACACTGTCATCTTCTTCCCAGCAGGCGGTCCGTACGTACTGCCCATTCTCTTGTCCACGTAGCTCTCTATCGTACGCTACGGAAAACACAAAAGTATTTATTTATTCATTATATGGGACATGGATCTGGAATAGTGCCATGAGATGACAATACCCAGGCAACGACCTTGCAATTATATTTCACTGGCAGAATGCAGACTAGAACTTTAATTTTGCTAATATTGTTTGGGATATGAAGTAAATATAAAAAGATACCTTTGCAATATCACATTTGATGGCTGAGTAGCCCAAATACTCCCCTATGATCACGTGTGCTTCTCTGCCACTGTTTCTTCTGATTATATGCACTACTAACTACTCCACCAATGTCTCCTCCAATGATGTACAGTACAGTACTCCACCACACCACAGATTATATCTACCATTTTGCCAAAGTCTCATCAAATTCCAGCTGGAGCCACTATCAAAGACGCAACTTATAACTGTTGACATTAAATAACAACTCACCTGGAACATGTAGGGCGTGGTGGTGGAGGAGAAGTTCATGGCCTTGGTCATGTGCACCTCCATGCTGTACTTGGACATGAACCCATTCACCATGACTGTCTTGGCTGTGCCCTGTTCACCAATCAACAGCACTGCCTTGTGTTGCTTGGCGATGGTGTTGATCAGGAAGTCTGTGCGCACATTGTCGACGTTTGGCACGAGGATTGAGTTGTAGTCGGGCGTTGAGTCGGTCGGGTAGTCGTAGTGCTCCACGTGGGTCTTCCAGTGAACCCACTTGCCTGAGACAGATGATGTTTTTTGCATGATCACATAAACAATGATTTTCTCTTTTTGTGATGGTGTAATGGAGGAGTCTAGGTGAAATAATCTGACTTACCTCAAGATCTTACCTCAAGACTGGTCAGTAATTGCCCAAAAGTGAGCATTGAGACCATCTCAAGATTTGTTTTCTGATGTTGTAGTTCTCTATTGATGTATTTTTTTTTCATAGGTTTTTTAATGCCTAAGAAACAATGTGATTTATGCTATTAGGACAGATGACGGAAAGACATGAGATGGGGAGAGGTGGCTATAGACAGAGCAGTAGACCTATTAGGACAGATGAGGGAAAGACATGAGATGGGGAGAAGTGGCTATAGACAGAGCAGTAGACCTATTAGGACAGATGAGGGAAAGACATGAGATGGGGAGAGGTGGCTATAGACAGAGCAGTAGACCTATTAGGACAGATGAGGGAAAGACATGAGATGGGGAGAAGTGGCTACAGACAGAGCAGTAGACCTATTAGGACAGATGACGGAAAGACATGAGATGGGGAGAGGTGGCTATAGACAGAGCAGTAGACAGAATGTACAGTGATTCAGCAGTATTTGAACTGACCACCAGTCCTGTACAACAATGATTGTGGAGGAGAACAACAGACTCATGAGAACATTGGGTCGAGTCACCTGTGCTGCAATGACAGGGTAGATACTAGATAGGTGTGACAGATTTGTTTCTTTTATTATTTTCCTGGGGATGTAGGTTCAACTTATTTGACAACTTTGCCAAGATATCACCCATCACCCTATTCAGTTCTTTATCTGCAACAGCATCAGTGAGCATTAATACATGTTCCATTCACCAGATGGCACCACAGTTACCATTTATGTTTTACAATACAACCAAACCACCCATCCACCCACATGTAATTCTAAACAAATGGGCTCTTTCTGGACACATCTGACCACCCCTTTTCACCCCCGCCCCAGCGCCATGACACCAACCAGTGGGGTCGACGAGGAAGTCAAACATGGTGGCGTCGGAGCCACTGGGTATCTCGGGCAGGTCGAGCGTGACGATCTCGGCGTTGTCCCGGAGCCACTCCTCCATCTTGGCGCGGTCGTCCAGCTCCAGGAAGGCTCCGACGGACCACATGAGGGTGAAGATGAACAGCCGCTCGTAATGCTCCCGCTTGAGGGGGGTCGCATCCTTCTCATCCTTAGGGATCAGACCCTCCAGCAGGTCGCAGCACTGTCACACACGAGACAAGTCAATGTTAGACTGAGTCAAGTAAAATGTTTATTTTATTGTTATATTACTTATACGTAATGTTTCAGTTACCTGCTTTCCTGGGTTCAATGGACATGTTGGAATGTGAATAAATACAATATTGTTTATTTTCTACCACATAGGTTCTATGATGAAATTCATTCTGTTTTGCCATATAGTGATCGCATACATTCAGTAAGATGCGTTTACATGCGGCATTAACTTCCTAATCAAAGCCATACAAAACTCCCATATTTTATAGTGATTACAGTGTCTGGAAGCCTTAAAATTACAAATAGCACAAAATTATCCTGTAGATGTCGCCATATACATGAGTAGTAATAATAATGTAACTCCTGATGCATCTAAATCCTTGGAAACTAAGTTCATAGCACAATCAAGACAACAGCATTAGTCAATCTCAAAACTGTTAAGCAGTACTCAAGTTGTCAATAGGTGGATGGTTACACTAGGGAACTATGATGGATAAGCATAAAGCAAGATAACAATAATCAATTTCACAATAAATTTTAAATGATGGCAGAATTATGTAATATGTTCCACTCCAATAGGGAAGGAGTTCCGAAGAGTTGGTGCAGCTACAGAAAAGTACCTTACATTACAGACTGTTTGTTGTAAATGACAATCTTGCTGAAACGTTGTTAAAATGTTGTGAAAGTTAGGAGAAAAAAATTACTTCAGAAAAGCAGATGCTTTTGAGGAAACATATCATGTACCTGTCTGATGACAAATGACAGAGATAACACACATCATGTACCTGTCTGATGACAAATGACAGAGACAACACACTTCATGTACCTGTCTGATGACAAATGACAGAGACAACACACATCATGTACCTGTCTGATGACAAATGACAGAGACAACACACTTCATGTACCTGTCTGATGACAAATGACAGAGACAACACGCATCATGTACCTGTCTGATGACAAATGACAGAGACAACACACTTCATGTACCTGTCTGATGACAAATGACAGAGACAACACACTTCATGTACCTGTCTGATGACAAATGACCAGAGACAACACACTTCATGTACCTGTCTGATGACAAATGACAGAGACAACACACTTCATGTACCTGTCTGATGACAAATGACAGAGACAACACACTTCATGTACCTGTCTGATGACAAATGACCAGAGACAACACACTTCATGTACCTGTCTGATGACAAATGACAGAGACAACACACTTCATGTACCTGTCTGATGACAAATGACAGAGACAACACACTTCATGTACCTGTCTGATGACAAATGACAGAGACAACACACTTCATGTACCTGTCTGATGACAAATGACAGAGACAACACACTTCATGTACCTGTCTGATGACAAATGACAGAGACAACACACTTCATGTACCTGTCTGATGACAAATGACCAGAGACAACACACTTCATGTACCTGTCTGATGACAAATGACAGAGACAACACACTTCATGTACCTGTCTGATAACAAATGACCAGAGACAACACACTTCATGTACCTGTCTGATGACAAATGACAGAGACAACACACTTCATGTACCTGTCTGATGACAAATGACAGAGACAACACACTTCATGTACCTGTCTGATGACAAATGACAGAGACAACACACATCATGCACCTGTCTGATGACAAATGACAGAGACAACACACTTCATGTACCTGTCTGATGACAAATGACCAGAGACAACACACATCATGTACCTGTCTGATGACAAATGACACAGACAACACACATCATGTACCTGTCTGATGACAAATGACAGAGACAACACACTTCATGTACCTGTCTGATGACAAATGACCAGAGACAACACACTTCATGTACCTGTCTGATGACAAATGACAGAGACAACACACTTCATGTACCTGTCTGATAACAAATGACCAGAGACAACACACTTCATGTACCTGTCTGATGACAAATGACAGAGACAACACACTTCATGTACCTGTCTGATGACAAATGACAGAGACAACACACTTCATGTACCTGTCTGATGACAAATGACAGAGACAACACACATCATGTACCTGTCTGATGACAAATGACCAGAGACAACACACATCATGTACCTGTCTGATGACAAATGACCAGAGACAACACACATCATGTACCTGTCTGATGACAAATGACACAGACAACACACATCATGTACCTGTCTGATGACAAATGACAGAGACAACACACTTCATGTACCTGTCTGATGACAAATGACCAGAGACAACACACTTCATGTACCTGTCTGATGACAAATGACAGAGACAACACACATCATGTACCTGTCTGATGACAAATGACCAGAGACAACACACTTCATGTACCTGTCTGATGACAAATGACAGAGACAACACACTTCATGTACCTGTCTGATGACAAATGACAGAGACAACACACATCATGTACCTGTCTGATGACAAATGACCAGAGACAACACACTTCATGTACCTGTCTGATGACAAATGACAGAGACAACACACATCATGTACCTGTCTGATGACAAATGACCAGAGACAACACACTTCATGTACCTGTCTGATGACAAATGACAGAGACAACACACATCATGTACCTGTCTGATGACAAATGACAGAGACAACACACTTCATGTACCTGTCTGATGACAAATGACCAGAGACAACACACATCATGTACCTGTCTGATGACAAAAGCCTCAAGGACATCCATCTTGAAGATGAGGTTCTGCGTGGCGTAGATCATGAGGGCAGGGAAGGCGCTCTCAAACAGGGACATGATGACACTGCTTTCTGTGGGACCCCGCGTATTCAACCAACCCTGAAACACACAGCATAATCACACGGTCATTCAACTTATATAATACATGTTCCATTATTTTTTCATTTGTTTATTTTTTACATACCTTGTTTATTTAGTGTATGAACTAAATTTAGTTGTTATTTAACTTTTTCTGAATGAATTGTTTAATTTTGTATCATATATCTCCTTTTTAATTCACTTAGTACTATTGTGTTAGCATTATAATACATATTAAATAATTACTTTTCTCACCACTTAACATTGTATATTTCTGTTGAAAGGTGACGGCCAACACATTGAACATCAGTAACCTGGATACTTTGCTTCTTGGCGTATGACCCAAGATTGCCAAGTTTACCAGGTAAACAAATAATGCAGACAATGGCATATATCAGCATCTGGAAATGTTGTCCCAGTGAAGGGAAAAAACAATTTCAGAGTGGGAGATAATTATACAAAAGTAAATGTAACGGTAAATTTTTATAGAGCACAGTGTCAAGTCATTTAGACTTCTCAAAGTGCTTTACTCCAATCAAACCAAAACTCAACTTCTCTGGGTAGCATTCAGCCATGCTGCAATTAATGTGTGAAGATTATTTGTATACAAACATCCAACTGTCTATAGCAACACCTTCATTCACACAGCTGAATGAACCAGTGCCATGTAGAGTGAACACAGGTTCTCTCCAAACTACCTTCTAGAAGACTGGGGTAAGTGCCCTATCTGTGGTGGGTTGGAGTGGACTGTGGTGGGTTGGAGTGGACTGTGGTGGGCTGGAGTGGACTGTGGTGGGTTGGAGTGGCCTGTGGTGGGTTGGAGTGGACTGTGGTGGGTTGGAGTGGAATGTGGTGGTTGGAGTGGACTGGGGTGGGTTGGAGTGGACTGTGGTGGGTTGGAGAGGACTGTGGTGGGTTGGAGTGGACTGTGGTGGGTTGGAGTGGACTGTGGTGGGTTGGAGTGGACTGTGGTGGGTTGGAGTGGACTGTGGTGGGTTGGAGTGGACTGTGGTGGGTTGGAGTGGACTGTGGTGGTTGGAGTGGACTGTGGTGGGTTGGAGTGGACTGGGGTGGGTTGGAGTGGACTGCGGTGGGTTGGAGTGGACAGCGGTGGGTTGGAGTGGACTGCGGTGGGTTGGAGTGGACTGTGGTGGGTTGGAGTGGACTGTGGTGGGTTGGGGTGGACTGTGGTGGGTTGGAGTGGACTGTGGTGGGTTGGCGTGGACTGTGGTCGGTTGGAGTGGACTGTGGTGGTTGGAGTGGACTGGGGTGGGTTGGAGTGGACTGCGGTGGGTTGGAGTGGACTGCGGTGGGTTGGAGTGGACAGCGGTGGGTTGGAGTGGACTGTGGTGGGTTGGAGTGGACTGCGGTGGGTTGGAGTGGACTGTGGTGGGTTGGAGTGAACTGTGGTGGGTTGGAGTGGACTGTGGTGGGTTGGAGTGGACTGTGGTGGGTTGGAGTGGCCTGTGGTGGGTTGGAGTGGCCTGTGGTGGGTTGGAGTGGCCTGTGGTGGGTTGGAGTGGCCTGTGGTGGGTTGGAGTGGCCTGTGGTGGGTTGGAGTGGCCTGTGGTGGGTTGGAGTGGACTGTGGTGGGTTGGAGTGGCCTGTGGTGGGTTGGAGTGGCCTGTGGTGGGTTGGAGTGGCCTGTGGTGGGTTGGAGTGGCCTGTGGTGGGTTGGAGTGGCCTGTGGTGGGTTGGAGTGGCCTGTGGTGGGTTGGAGTGGACTGTGGTGGGTTGGAGTGGACTGTGGTGGGTTGGAGTGGACTGTGGTGGGTTGGAGTGGCCTGTGGTGGGTTGGAGTGGCCTGTGGTGGGTTGGAGTGGCCTGTGGTGGGTTGGAGTGGCCTGTGGTGGGTTGGAGTGGCCTGTGGTGGGTTGGAGTGGCCTGTGGTGGGTTGGAGTGGCCTGTGGTGGGTTGGAGTGGCCTGTGGTGGGTTGGAGTGGCCTGTGGTGGGTTGGAGTGGCCTGTGGTGGGTTGGAGTGGCCTGTGGTGGGTTGGAGTGGCCTGTGGTGGGTTGGAGTGGCCTGTGGTGGGTTGGAGTGGCCTGTGGTGGGTTGGAGTGGACTGTGGTGGGTTGGAGTGGCCTGTGGTGGGTTGGAGTGGCCTGTGGTGGGTTGGAGTGGCCTGTGGTGGGTTGGAGTGGCCTGTGGTGGGTTGGAGTGGACTGTGGTGGGTTGGAGTGGCCTGTGGTGGGTTGGAGTGGCCTGTGGTGGGTTGGAGTGGCCTGGGTGACCCAACAGGTCAAGGAAGACAAGACTGACCTGTAGAATGGGCTGCCAGTGTAGGCCGGAGCTGCTCATGTAGACCATGCCGTTCCTGGACACCGTGGCAGGCGAGGCGTTGTCTACGTTGTGGGGCTCAAAGATGACCTTACAGTTCGGGGCCATTGGGATACGGTCACCGTTGGCCAAGGTCAAGGTCTTGTTGTCGTCCAGCACTGAGTTGAGGTTCTCAATCCAGATGGCATCAACTGGACCGTCCAGTACAAGCCAGATGTGTTCACCTGCACAGACGGTCAGTCTCATCAGTCAATGGGATGGACCTTCACATTGTAAATGGTTTTTAGAATATTTTGTTTTCATTTACCCAAAAACAGCCAACTCTGTTAATCCAAAGTCTTATAACATGGCTATAAATATGCATAATTTATTTGTCAGTCTATGAAAATCCAGACAAAGAAAACAATTTTTTTTCCCATTTCAACACCTCAACCTGTGAAAATACCGGAGAAAATAATCTCCATTCACTGGTCTGAAGAAATAAAAAAGCTCAAATGTCTATCTGCATTAAAATATTTCCTTCAAGAAAATAATAAAAAGTATGTTCTACCAACTACATTTTTAATTTGTATGCAAGCAGAAATACAAATAATATTCCGAAAGGCCTAGCTTCCTACTTCAGTTCCCATATATATATATGAACAACTTATTTACATGTTAATGCAAATAAACCATCACAGTACCCTATTCTGCCCTAAGGAAGGTTCTGCGCTAAGGAAGGTTCTGCCCTAAGGAAGGTTCTGCCCTAAGGAAGGTTCTGCCCTAATGAAGGTTCTGTCCTAAGGAAGGTTCTGTCCTAAGGAAGGTTCTGTCCTAAGGAAGGTTCTGTCCTAAGGAAGGTTCTGTCCTAAGGAAGGTTCTGTCCTAAGGAATGTTCTGTCCTAAGGAAGGTTCTGTCCTAAGGAAGGTTCTGTCCTAAGGAGGGTTCTCTCCTGGGAAGGTTCTGTCGTACCTTTCTTGGCCCTCAGTGTGCGGCGCCACAGGGTGGAGAAGATGCCGTCCGTCCAGTCATTGGTGGCCACGTCCAGTCTCCCAAACATCTGTGGGGCAGTGATGGCCTTGGGGTTCATCCTCATCTCGCGATGTGGCTCCCCGCAGTCTCCCATGGCCCTCATGAGGGTGTGGATACAGCACGTCTTCCCCGTCCCACTGGGACCCAGGGCCATCATGCCGTGACGCACGCGCTGGGTCTCAAACAACTACAGCACAACACACAGGATGACAGACACAGGGTGACAGACACACAGGGTGACAGACACACAGGGTGACAGACACAGGGTGACATACACACAGGTCGTGTACAGAAACGTTGCATGTCACCATTGCAATGCTGCATAGTAAGCACAAAGTCTTCTAGTCTGGCACAACACAGAGTCACTGGACGATATCACACCATGTTCCTAAGTATTCTTGCACAATACTGGCATAAAATACTTCTTGTCATTTGTATATATTTTAACATAGTTTGCTATGACAATACATGTGTAACACCATGTCTTGTTATGATGAAAAATATTGCATTTTATGGCACTTTCAATAATGATCAGGACTGCATCAACGTTTGTTTGCAGGAAATTAGTCCTAACATTATTTTACTTCTATGAGATGTCATGACACAGAAACAATAGTAATTATTAAGGTGAAATCATAGTATTTGCATCATAAACATTAATTTACTGGTAGGTATAAAGTTTTATGACATTTACCTGTGTTTACAAGTCTGTGTGATATTTTATAGGTTTTGTGACATCTATCTGTATAAGTGTGAAATGTTCTTGTCTAAGTCTTTGTGACAGTTACCTGTACAACCGTGCATGACAGTTACCTGTATGCGTGACAGTTACCTGTATGCGTGACAGTTACCTGTATAAGTGACAGTTACCTGTGTAAGTGACAGTTACCTGTATAAGTGAGTTACCTGTATGCGTGACAGTTACCTGTATAAGTGACAGTTACCTGTGTAAGTGACAGTTACCTGTATAAGTGAGTTACCTGTATGCGTGACAGTTACCTGTATAAGTGACAGTTAGCTGTGTAAGTGACAGTTACCTGTATGCGTAACAGTTACTTGTATGCGTGACAGTTACCTGTATAAGTGACAGTTACCTGTGTAAGTGACAGTTACCTGTATGCGTGACAGTTACCTGTATAAGTGCCAGTTACCTGTATAAGTGACAGTCACCTGTATGCGTGAGTTACCTGAATAAGCTTGAGCACCCAGGGTGGGTGGTACATGAGCTTCTTGCGCTCCAGCTCCAGGCGGATGGCGTTCTCCAGCTCCGGGTACCCGGCCATCTCCAGCTTGATGGTTGGGAAGAGGTCGTCGATGAGGGAGAGGAAGAGAGGCTCGTCCTGGTCCACCAGCTTCGACAAGTTCATGTCTCGCAACACTCGCATCACAATCGTGGTCTCCGTGTCGTTGGGGTTCGACCTCTTCACGGCCCCCAGGGTGCGCAACACGGACAGGATGTTTCTCAGGCCAAAGTCATAGTGCACCTAGTGGACAACAGAGGGCGTTGGTCATCGTGTTGGTCATCGTGTGACAATGTATCATATATCAGCTTCTGTGTGTGTATTTTTGCACAACAGGAGAGAGTGATTTAGGGAACCCGTGGACAGTCAGTGATATATTAGAGAGTTTTAACATGTAAATGGATTACGCATGGTGTAGGTGAAGGAGACTATTTGAGAAAGTGGAATGAATGGGTGGGTGGGTGGGTGTGTGAGTGAGTGAGTGTTCAAGTTATTAATTATAAATCTTGGGTGTTTTACCCAAATATTAAGGTGTTGACACAAAACTGATATGAATGTGAGTAAGATGTGAGCATGATAAAGGGAAGAGTGAGTAGAGCAACTCTGACATTGGAAGAATGAAGACAGAGGGAGACACTGACACAGGAGCACAAGGAGACATGACCTGTCACAGACGGGGTGTGGGCTGCAATATGGGCTCCACCTCCACAAGAGAGCAGATGGAACGAGGTGTGAGTAGATGACCACTGAGTGGCCAGACGTAGGACATGTCTACCTGCTTGGTGAGTTGTTCCTCGCACAGCTTGTAGAGCACATAGAACTTGCGGGCCAGGTTGATGTTCTCAATGAAGCCGACACTGGCCAGCTTCACCCGGATGATGATGTGTCTGTCTGGCACCATCATCGCCACGGTACGGAAGTTGATCTTCAGGTTCTCTGGCAGCTCTTGACGCCCGGCGTACCCAGGGTTCTACACACACACGTATGAGGGCATGACAGAAGGCTTATATATATAGTCCTATTACTCATGTTATAAACTGATCCTGTGATCTGTGCACACAGCATGACACAGTCACCAGGAGTCCTCCAGGTGCCTAACTTCATCACTACTTGCATTCGACTTATCTCACAGCTATTGTTATTAATAAGTTCCTAAATTGACTTTTTAAAATCGATTTCACGCCTTAACAGTGATCTTGTGAACTAAAACTATCCACATTACAATGTGCCAGAGGGACACTTTCCGTGGTGCATGAAAACAGTGTGCTTAGTTACAACATATTTTTGCATTTAAAAAATGCTACTTTAATTCAATCCCAGATTCTGTTTTATGAAGGATTTTCTTTATGAGCTCATTATCTGAGTGAAATAACGGTTCCCAGGTCTCTATTTTAGAAATAGAACTGAAACATTTCTCAGAAGTGTTTCATACAAATGAACAGTGGTTGTCAACGGGGCCATAAGGACGTCCTTGTCAACTTACCATATGGCCCTCATGCATCATCACCAATTGTTTTTGCTAAATTAAAGTAACTCTTAATCAGACCAACACATTTCACTGCATGACCAACTGACTACTTCTGATGTTATCACTGATGACACTCAATGACACACTGTGGTGTCACAGGACACGTACCATGGTGAGAAAGATGCCAAACTCTGGACTCATGTCAACCGTGTCCCCATCGGTGAAGATGAACTGTTTCTTGCGTTCCTTGCGACAGCCCAGAACAATAGCGATCTGTTGGGCGGCCACTGACAACACGGGCAGGTCGATGCGGTTGAACTCATCAAAGCAGCCCCAGGATCCTGACTGGGCCAGACCTGGGCAGAGGGGAAAATGTGTCAGGTAAATACTGGGATAGTTGAGATGACAGCTGTTGTTTTATTTTACAGGATCTCACTATCTTTGATTATACACAAATGTTTCCGGTGTTACCAAAAGACAAATACAAAATACCAGATCTGTGTGTCAAAAAATGTTCTCTCATTTGGATAACATATTATTCTATACTGAAAGCAAAGAATTTGTCAATCTCAAAATTGGTAATCATGAAGCTATCACTGGATACTGTTAGGAAGCTACGCAAGGTCTAAAAGGGAAGTCTTTGAAGGACAAAGATGACACCAATCTAATGTTGATCCACTGGGAAGTGTTGAGTGTTTTTGAACCAGAAGTCAAGTAAGGAAGGTGTACAGGTGTAGTTTGACTGACCTTTGAAGATGCGGCCGAGGCCTCGGAAGTCCATCTGGTCGGAGCAGTTGAAGACCACGACGTACTTCCCCAAACATCGCCCCATGTCCTTCACAGTCTCCGTCTTCCCAGTTCCCGCGGGACCAGCCGGGGCTCCTCCCATCGACATCCCAAGGGCTTGGGCTAGGGTGATGTAACATCTGGGGAAGGAAGGAACTGTTGTTGATGGTCCTCTTAGAAAAGCCCATGTTTCAAATATTTGGTGTGTGTGTGATGAGGGTGTTTACCTGTCAGTCAGGGGGGTGATGACACATCTCTGTGTGTGTGATGAGGGTGTTTACCTGTCAGTCAGGGGGGTGCTGACAGGTCTGTGTGTGTGTGATGTGGGTGTTTACCTGTCAGTCAGGGGGGTGCTGACAGGTCTGTGTGTGTGTGATGTGGGTGTTTACCTGTCAGTCAGGGGGGTGATGACAGGTCTGTGTGTGTGTGATGAGGGTGTTTACCTGTCAGTCAGGGGGGTGATGACAGGTCTCTGTGTGTGTGATGAGGGTGTTTACCTGTCAGTCAGGGGGGTGATGACAGGTCTCTGTGTGTGTGATGAGGGTGTTTACCTGTCAGTCAGGGGGTTGATGACAGGTCTCTGTGTGTGTGATGAGGGTGTTTACCTGTCAGTCAGGGGGGTGATGACAGGTCTCTGTATGTGTGATGAGGGTGTTTACCTGTCAGTCAAGGGGGTGATGACAGGTCTCTGTGTGTGTGATGAGGGTGTTTACCTGTCAGTCAGGGGGGTGATGACAGGTCTGTGTGTGTGTGTGATGAGGGTGTTTACCTGTCAGTCAGGGGGGTGATCACAGGTCTGTGTGTGTGTGTGTGTGTGATGAGGGTGTTTACCTGTCAGTCAGGGGGGTGCTGACAGGTCTCTGTATGTGTGATGAGGGTGTTTACCTGTCAGTCAGGGGGGTGATGACAGGTCTGTGTGTGTGTGTGATGAGGGTGTTTACCTGTCAGTCAGGGGGGTGATCACAGGTCTGTGTGTGTGTGTGTGATGAGGGTGTTTACCTGTCAGTCAGGGGGGTGCTGACAGGTCTCTGTATGTGTGATGAGGGTGTTTACCTGTCAGTCAGGGGGGTGATGACAGGTCTCTGTGTGTGTGATGAGGGTGTTTACCTGTCAGTCAGGGGGGTGCTGACAGGTCTCTGTATGTGTGATGAGGGTGTTTACCTGTCAGTCAAGGGGGTGATGACAGGTCTCTGTGTGTGTGTGTGATGAGGGTGTTTACCTGTCAGTCAAGGGGGTGATGACCAGTCTCTCTGTGCAGCCCAGGAACTCGTTCTGGTAGATGAAGTCTACGTCTGTGATAGAGATCTGACACTTGTCTGTGTCCTCGTTGAAGTAGAACCGAGTCTGTTTCTGCCACTCAAAGTCTGCGGGAGACTTGATGTGCATCTGCACCTGAACACGACAGTCACCCCAGATGTTATTACACAATGCGAGTAATTCTTATCTAAAACAGTTAAAATCTAAACATCTAACCTAATTAATTCTAATCTAGATACCTAACCTATCTATCTTAGCTCACATTCAGCTTTTTTATTTGACTATTCATTTATCTATCATTTGTCAAACAAAATATTCTTTTTAAATGTTCACATTATTTATTATTTTATGAAACGTTGACAAGCTTCACAGAGTAACTACTTGGATGGGACGATATATAAGAAATGTATTAATAATAAAGTAAATCCTGTTGTGCCTAAATCTTTGGCAATCATGCTAAAGGGAGAGTGAGATGACAAAACGATTGGACATGGTCAATCTCAAAACTTATAAACAATATTCCAGTTGTGAACAGGTGGACTGACACACCAGGGAGGTGTGGTGGACGAGAAAGGTTGCATTGGTTCATTGTTAAATGGTGGCAGAACTGTAATAGTTTTCTGATCTAACACTAAAATCAACACATATTCCTGGTGCATCTATAGACAAAGCCCTACTTCTAATGTTAGCACCATTGTGAGCTTATTGTGGACTCACTCACCAGGCCATCAAAGATGTCCGTCTGGTGAACGTGGATGGTGATGAGGGTCTCAAACATAGTCCTCTCGACCTTCGTGAGGTCGCGAGTCGTCTGGTCAATGAGGGTGTTGAGTAGCTCGAGGAAGGCAGCATTTGTTTGTGTCATCACTTTGCGGTCGTACTTGGCGTTCTTCAGAGCCTCTGTCGCGTCTCGTGTCCACAGCATTTGGATCCCCAGAAGTCCAACCTGTCAGGTCAAGGGTCAAATAAGTGTCTGTGGGTTCTCGGGTAGACAATTAAAGGCAATCAATTCAATCGATCATGAAAGTTATATTTTCTAAACATAACTATACACATGTTGTCAATGTTATGGTAATATGAAGTTCAATCGACAATAGTCAACTGATGCAAAGTTCACAGTGATTCAACGATAACATAAATCACAGTTTACTAGCTGTTTGATAACACAGATATACATATGTTTATCAAATAGAAATGACAGCTAGGTCTGAAGACCAATTCTCAGTCATGCAAGTGGAAAGTTAGACCGGAATGTTAACAAACAATAACAATAAAAGTATTTGTAAAACTTCTGTAAGTATAATGTTTATATCCTTAACAAAATCAAGCTGAAAGGTGCAACAAACAAAATCATTTAGCGAGTCATAAACAGGGACAGGCAGAAGTGTCACTGGAGCACGGAACTGCCAAAAACTAATGGTGGAAAAGCAATTTCAAACAAATAAGTTTTCAGTTTTTTACGAAAGGTGTCTATAGTTTCAGAAGATTTAATCGTAATAGGGAGTTGATTCCAAATTGTTGGCGCAGTCACAGAGAAAGCACGTTTGCCAATATTCAGCTTAGTTTTAGGAACAAAACGTTGTTTGGAAACAGATGATATAAGGGCCCTAGAGATATCTGACAAATATAGCAGATTAACTAAGTACGTCAGTTGTTGAGTAGAAAGAGTACGGTATGTAACAGTAGCCAATTTGAATTTAATTCAGTATACAACTGGAGGCCAAAGTTCCCTATAAGATGTAATGCTACTTAAGAGTAGGTCTCACTAGTTGTGTTTGTATATGACTAGAGAGTACAAGCATGAAGTGTATGGCACTTAGACAGTTCAAGCATGAAGTGTATGGCACTTAGACAGTTCAAGCATGAAGTGTATGGCACTTAGACAGTTCAAGCATGAAGTGTATGACACTTAGACAGTTCAAGCATGAAGTGTATGACACTTAGACAGTTCAAGCATGAAGTGTATGACACTTAGACAGTTCAAGCATGAAGTGTATGACACTTAGACAGTTCAAGCATGAAGTGTATGACACTTAGACAGTTCAAGCATGAAGTGTATGGCACTTAGACAGTTCAAGCATGAAGTGTATGACACTTAGACAGTCAAAGCATGAAGTGTATGACACTTAGACAGTTCAAGCATGAAGTGTATGACACTTAGACAGTTCAAGCATGAAGTGTATGACACTTAGACAGTCAAAGCATGAAGTGTATGACACTTAGACAGTTCAAGCATGAAGTGTATGACACTTAGACAGTTCAAGCATGAAGTGTATGACACTTAGACAGTTCAAGCATGAAGTGTATGACACTTAGACAGTTCACGCATGAAGTGTATGACACTTAGACAGTTCAAGCATGAAGTGTATGACACTCACTTGTGTTTGTATATGACTAGAGACTACAAGCATGAAGTGTATTTCACTCACCTGTGCTGGGAACATGTTGAGGAACTCGAGGAGTTGGAAGCCGACCGAGTCTTGCAGTGCCATGGCGGCGGTGCGGATGACACCATGCAGGGAGCTGTGGGCCATACGCAGCAGGGCCATCAGCCACATCTCCACGTTACCATCAGCCTTCACAAACTTCTGGAGCTGTAAGTACAAGTGTACAGAGTCATCAACCACATCTCTATGTTACCATCCGCCTTCACAAACTTCTGGAGCTGTAAGTACAAGTGTACAGGGCCATCAACCACATCTCTATGTTACCATCCGCCTTCACAAACTTCTGGAGCTGTAAGTACAAGTGTACAGGGCCATCAACCACATCTCTACATTACCATCCGCCTTCACAAACTTCTGGAGCTGTAAGTACAAGTGTACACAGTCAGCACTAGGACGAGACACTGTTGTGTTTTCATGACAGATGAATGGTTTCAGCATATTGTAAATATATTCATGAAAGCATACCATCAGCAGGTCTCTGAAAAAGATGCAAGAATACCTGCCACACATGCAATTACCACAAACAATGCTTACTTTTGTTGCAAACCACAATGAAAAGCCTGTATTACATTTTAAAATTATAACTCTGTGATTCCTGAGTGATGCCTCAAAGTAGAACACTGGAGAGATTCCTCACAATTTCCTAGAACTAGTTAACATTAATGAGGGAACAGTGTAGACTTAAAGGAGTACTTTCTTAAGAAAGTACTCCTTTTCACAGACAACAGGGACATAGTGTGACAGAATACCTATCGGTGTTGATTGTAAAAATTTAGCAGAGTAAATTAGTAAGGTTTTCATTCCCTAGATGTACAGTTCTTACCGAGTAAAATTACTGAAATTATATTGCCTGATCCTCCTTTACCTTGGTAACAAACAACAATTACTAGACTGTAGATCAATTACTGATTTTGGATTGTTGTGATTGCATGGGTATTCTCAACAATCTGTATGAAACATCGCTTGAATACTGAAGGGTTTCAAGACAAAGCCGGAAAGCAAATAGTTTTCTGGAAAAGACGAAAATGCAGGTGATCTTCCGATATATTGGGAGATCTGGAAGGTCTGTAACTGACTGACACATGTTAACAGACGGAACAAGTGTTGTGATTGTGATTCCTTTACCTGGACCGTCTCACCCTGTAACTGACTGACACATGTTAACAGACGGAACAAGTGTTGTGACTGTGATTCCTTTACCTGGACCGTCTCACCCTGTAAATGACTGACACATGTTAACACACAGAACAAGTGTTGTGACTGTGATTCCTTTACCTGGACCGTCTCACCCTGTAAATGACTGACACATGTTAACAGACAGAACAAGTGCTGTGATTGTGATTCCTTTACCTGGACCGTCTCACCCTGTAACTGACTGACACATGTTAACACACAGAACAAGTGTTGTGACTGTGATTCCTTTACCTCGACAGTCTCACCCTCCGATGACTGCACAGCGAGGATGACGTCGTAGTTCTTCTCATGGAACTTGACCGTCTTGATGTTGTCGAAGACACTGAGCAGGTGTGCCTGGATGGTGTGGGGGTCACTCGCTTGACCCAGGATCTCCAGCAAGGCCGGGTCAGACACGAAGAAGAACCGCGGGAACAACAGCCGCTTCTTCTCCAGGTACCTGACCACAACAAACACACTTAGTTCCCCGTCTGTAGGACACTAATGGCTGCTGCAGGGAGTCGGCTACAACACTGCTGTGTACCATACGTTGTTTTATATACAGTCTGGTTGTTACTTCAAACTGTAGCAAAATCTCCTCAGAGTATCACCTTAGTGTATCACTTTAACAATGTGTCGTTGTATCTATTGGACACATTTACTTGACAGAAATAAAGACAACAATCAATTCCATGGAACCAAAGTTGACAAGTACACAATTCTTCTGTAGTAAATGTTAAATGATCATTAATCATGTCTTGTCAACTTGGTCAAATATTCAACATTCCAAATTGGTCACTGTCATCATTCATCATATGTGTTTGGCAAATAAAAACAAATTGTAACATGTTACAAAACAAAACTGTTACTCTGATCAAACTGCTGTATCCACTAATTATCCACACACATTAAAGAATTTATAGGAATGGATATTACAGCAGACATTATGACAACATAAAATGTCACAATTTTCATTCTGTAACAATAATTAGGTAAGTTCAAATGCGCCTAAATCCTTAGCAACCAAGCTCCGATGCACATCAATACAAAAGGGTTGATAGACGACCAGTTGTCCTGAGACTAACTGTACGTACCCAGTGAGTGACTTCTGACACAGCTCCAGTTGCTCCAGGAGGTGGGGCAGCATCTGTCCCATTGTGTCATCTCCAACACAACACGTCACCACGTTTGGTGTCTCGTGAGCCCGGTTCATGATCTTGATCCAAGACTTGTCAATGTTGGAGAAGCGCTTCGCCTCCTGTGTACAGAGTCACCAGTGCAGTGGGACAGCAGTCACCTCTCACGTCTTTCTTGTCGCATTTCCTTCCAAATTATGCTCATTACTTTATAGTGTCTGTAATTCCTTTTAGTAAATCTCAGTTCAAGAAAAAGTCCAACAGTCCTGGTGACAGTGCAACAGCTACTGCAGACACTTTGATTACATAAACACAATCACAAATATTCAATAGAAACCAAAAAAAAAAACATTTAACAAAATACGATATAAATTAAACGTTAGTTTGCTGTGAAGCAGGAGATTCCCACATACAAATATGTTTGTATCACAGCAGCCTTCATATTCAGACACACAATGCTTCCTATGAAGTTTTCACTATTTCCTAAAGAAAACAACAACCGGTAGTTTCTTATAAAGAAAGCTTTTCGTACATCTGATAGAATACAATGAACAATTACATTAACCTAGGTTGATTACTTGCTTCTTTGTTATTATGGGTAGATGACACCCCACCAGTAGCCAATATCACACACACATAAACACACGGGTGACACAAACAAGACACCATGACACATACCTGAGGCAGCTGCTTGGCGATGTCACCCCCCACAAAGACTGCCTCCAGGTAGACCCACAAGTTCTGGACAGTCATCCAGTTCTCTATGATCTCTGTTGAGTTGGACAGTTTATGCACCCACTCCTGGATGGTCTTCTTGAACGGCTTGTTGTACCTGGACAGGACAACACACAGTCAGTGGGTGGGTGGGTGGGTGGGTGGGTGGGTGAGTGAGTGAGTGAGTGAGTGAGTGAGTGAGTGAGTGAGTGAGTGAGTGAGTGAGTGAGTGAGTGAGTGAGTGAGTGAGTGAGTGAGTGAGTGAGCAAATTGCAGTGCTAATCAACAGCAATTTTCAAAAAGTGGCTGCAGGATACATTTTTCTAATGAACAGAGGACTTATTCAGGTGTACATTCTTTTCTTCAAAATTCACCTCTTAATAACATGTGTATAAACAATCAAACTGTGATCATTCCTAGTTAAATGATCAGTGAACATGACACAGTTGAGGACAATCAGAGGAAACATCAAAGTGCTGTGATGAACCTGTCCAAGTGACATCGTTCTTATCAAACATCTCACTTCATGAAACTGCATGCATAACTGTGTGTGATAATGTAATATAATACGCAACTAACTTTTGGTTGCATGTCACCTGAAGGTTATATGGACGAGAACCTAGAGCCTGTTGCCAAGTGTCAACAGAGGATGTATGACCTGCTACGGCTTATATAATCTCACATATTTGCTCATGAAAGCGTTATTCCTAACCTTACAAAACTGCTAATGTTGTGTTTACAACTGAGGAGAGCTTGAGGTGACATGCTGTAAACAAGGTGACTCACCGGTTACTGAGGAGAGAGCTGAGGATCATGAGTGAGTCCTCCATGAGGGAGACGATCTCCCCAGTCGAGTCTCCTCGCAGCAGCAGCTCCCCGCGGTTCTTGAAGTGAGCGAAGGTGAAGTCGTTGGAGTTCCAGTCGAGGATCACCTGCTTCAGCTTCGCCTCAATGTCCTTCTCCTTCACCGCAGAGATACAGATGTCCTGGCAACAACAACAACAACATGTGACGTGGTCACAACAACATACACGAGTCTTAACACAATAACATGATATATGCATGTCCTGGTAACAACAACAACATATCCTGACGAGTGGGAAGCGGTGGTCGCGCGGTAGAGCACCGGACTGTCAATCGAGGGGACGGTGGTTCAATTCTACCTACCGCCATTTTGAAACTAAGGCAGTTTCGTTCACCCTACAGTTGCCTCAGTCTTTCGGAAGAGACCCTAAAAGCCGGTGATCCCTATTTGGTTCAATGCCAGGGGAAGTAAAAGATCCCACACAGGGGGTAAATGTGTAACCTGTAGTGGACTCACAAATTCTAGAGAACTCCTGCGTTAGCCGAAGTTTGGGCTGTTTGGAGAAAACCACCTAAGAACTCAGAACAACATGACTTATACAAGAGATACACAGATGTCCTGGCAGCAACAACATACACATGTGACGTGGACACAACAACATGCACAACAACACCAGCCCTCACCTCTATCTCCTCCTTGTTCTCCAGGAGAGGGGCCTGTAGGATGTTGCGCAGTGTGAAGTTCTCACTCTCTATGTCGAAGGTGTGTCCGGTGAGTTCAGCGATGCGCTTCCAGTGGCGAGGCTTCATGGCCTTGTTGGCCATCAGCTCCAGCAGGGGCACCATGTCATTGAAGTCCTCAATGGTCTTGCGCAGTTCCTCGTAGGCCTGCCACTCCTTGAGGGCCCGCGGCAGCTTACGACACCTGCAGACACGACGGCATACAGACACTTGTAGTACCATGTCTATTGCATACAGACACTTGTCTATAGCATACAGACACTTGTAATACCTTGTCTGTAGCACACAGACACTTGCAATACCTTGTCTGTAGCACACAGACACTTGCAATACCTTGTCTGTAGCACACAGACACTTGCAATACCTTGTCTGTAGCACACAGACACTTGCAATACCTTGTCTGTAGCACACAGACACTTGCAATACCTTGTCTGTAGCACACAAACACTTGCAATACCTTGTCTGTAGCACACAGACACTTGCAATATCTTGTCTGTAGCACACAGACACTTGCAATACCATGTATGTAGCACACAGACACTTGCAATACCATGTCTATAGCATACACATATCAAACTACAATACACATGAAACTACAATATGATTGCAGATTATCTTCTATTTCTGCCCACTCACCCATGTAATTAGCATAACGCTATGCATGCTAAAACATCCAGAAATCAGTTTCTGTGATTTTATATAGCTTGGAATGAGCACAGAAAATATGCGTAGCATTTCATTATCTTAGTCCAATGGTGTAACTACTTCATGAACCTCTTCTCTGTATCTCTCTGTACACAGTTCCTTCTGTTATATAATATATAACCTATGGGCTGGATTACATCATTTCTTACAATATGAATGACCAAATATCTCATCTGAAGGATGCATTTTTTATTATGTAGTAACAATCATATCTATAACATAAAAACATAGACTGTTATGTCTATGGTCTTACAAATTATACTATAAAACTGTTAACAGAAACTATCTACCCATCCATCCACCGACAAGTGACACACAACACAGCATCAGTCGTCACCTGGTCTGGAAGTCAGCCAACTCCTGATTGATCTTCTCAATGTTCACGTCTGTCCACAAGATGTCATAGTAGCCGTTGACAGTGTCGATGACGTCATTGTAGAGTCCATAGAGCTTCTGGAGGAGGTTGAGTTCCTTCTTGATCTGGAGGAGCTCCGGGTAGGGAGTGACGGGGAGACCAAACAGCTCCTCTCCCCCCGTGTAGGTGACAAACTTACGGTACAGGGTGTCAAAGGTGTTCTGGAAGATCACAAGTCTGTCGGAGGCTTCCCGCGGAGCCACGCCCGGAGCCATGGGGCCAACCTGCGAGACAAACAACACTAGTTAATAGTGGTAACAGCAAAACTGCCTTTTATCCTGATGGCGACACACAACAATTTTGAAGACGGATTCTCTTGGTATCTAAACAACCGGATGGTATTTTTGGTCAATCTAGTTAACTAACTTCACTAACTAACTCCACAAAACATCAACCCTCCATTTTACTTAGGGTGAGGACTGACAAATATACCAATATCCCAAAACACACCACCCATATACAAAAACACCTTGAAATACACTATTGTCACAAACACTGCATACATTAACATACAAAAACACCTTTAAAAGAATCATTGTCACACACAACACAACACACACTAAGTCAGGCAGTTTTTACCAATGACCACTTGTGATGACATCAGTAAGCGTGACTTACATCGTTGTAGCTGGCGTAGAAGGTGCTAGCGTCTGTCACAAATGTCTTCACGTTGCGAATGAGTTGTTTCCTGAACTGAGGCTGGATGGTGACAAGGTGAGACGACACCTCGGAGCAAAGGACAGTCATCTTCTGCCAGGAGTAGCGCAGAGTGTCCACTCTCTCCATCTCGTCCTTGGCTACAGGCAACTCATACTTACTCAGCATGGCATACGACTCCTGGCAACACACAACACATGGGGTAACACTTGTCAACAGTGCTAATAGCAACACTGCCACAAGTGTAGAAGACGGATTCTCTGGATATCCATGAATATTGCCAGTTATGATGTAAACGTGTGCATTTTGCATTACTATTACTTTTCTTCTGCTAAATCTTCAACCACTCAGAATGGGTTGATCATAGTTTAATTAAACAAACATGTTCCATAAGTATATATCTTAGTCGAGGACGTTCAGTGGCATACACATATTAGGATCTATTAGCAATCAAAAGGGCTCATCCTATAACAACTAATGACTGAGTGACTTATAACTCAAGAGGTGGCTACAGACATTTTATTATTATGGACTTCATGTGCCAATGATGATAAGTTAGCAATCTGATTAAATTAACGCTGCAGTGTAGAAGTGAAACATGTCACACATATGGCCAATACGTTGTGTACAACAGGTCTAGGTTAACTGTTGGTTGCACCTGTATAAGAAACAATAGCTCTCTGGGAACTAGTTAGATAGAGACATGTGCATGTAGAATGGGACATTTGATTAGCGTGGCATTTCAGTTATTACAGAAATAGAACACTAAGAACAAGGCAACAACAAAAATAAATTACCATCGACTATTACATCTTTACTACACAACTATAACCAGACTACAGACCTCAATGGGGGAAATGCTCATGTCGATGCGAATCTCGTTTTCCCGTATTTCTTTCAGAGCAGCCATGGCGAAACGAATGTCATCGAGATCCTTGATGGGTCTACTGAGCCGCTTTGTCAAGTCAGTGATGAAGTCAAATATGCCCTCCATCTCAGAGCAATACTTCTGGTTGCAGAACTTTCCAAAGTGCAGCTGCCAAGCTTTGATCTCGGCCGTCAAACCAATCTTCAGTTTCTCTATAAAGAAGAAATTGAATGCTTATTGACGAATCTTTGGTCTGTAGGACGGGTTGGGTTCCAGAGAACTGAGGTGTCTGGAGGTGTGATTACTATCATTATAAGATGAAGAACTGTAATCGATCAATTTACATAATGAAAATTTATAAAAGATAACAATGGTATTTCCATATGGGCCAATTTGCAATAGCTACATTACATGAATACTGGCAATTTTAATGTGTGATATTAAATATATATTTTGGCCACCCGCACTATGATCTGTGAACTGACCGGTGCGTAGAGCGATAGGTCCGACATCGTAGTGCTCTTCCTCCGACACGATCTGCTGCTCCAGCTCCTTGTAGTGCAGGATCTTTGCTTCAAACTCCGACAGATGTGGATCATCCTTCATGAAGATCTGCAGCTCCTCGTCTCGGTCGAGACACCAGATCTCTGCGTAGACGGAGAACTTCTCCAGGGCCGTCAGCACAGACTGGAAGACAGGGACAACATGTCAGCACAGACTGGAAGACAGGGACAACATGTCAGCACAGACTGGAAGACAGGGACAACATGTCAGCACAGACTGGAAGCCAGGGACAACATATCAGCATAGACTGGAAGACAGGGACAACATGTCAGCACAGACTGGAGGACAGGGACAACATGTCAGCACAGACTGGAAGACAGGGACAACATGTCAGCACAGACTGGAAGACAGGGACAACATGTCAGGACAGACTGGAAGACAAGAACATGGCAGTGTCATGTGTCAAGTACATTCTAACTATACTACTACTATAAGTGTATCAATAGATCTCTGTTAACAGCTTCAATGACTCTATACACGGGGGTCTTCCTGTAATATACACACAATATCCCTTTGTAAAGCTGCTTCAAAATGAAACACCCGTTTATGTTTATTGATGGTTTCTCAATACAAGCTAGGAATGGTCATATACATTTGTTAACTTCTCAAATGTGCCACATGGGGGTCATTTGGTCATTACATGGAAAATAATTCAACAAAGTTGCACAACCTACGCCGTGGAACATGCATCGAACCACAATTTTGCCATTTTTAATTGCTTAAACCTTTAAATTCCACACCATATACTGATATGGGTGGGTGACCATTTGACCATTACTAAATACATATTTTTGAGACTGAACTTACTGTACATCTCCGTTAACAGCTAAACGACAACATGTTTCCTCTAGCAACAGTCTCTAATAATAATAATAATAACAAATACTTATTCATGCCATCACGATATGTCACATGGTGCCATGACATGCAGCAGCTGTGACCCCAGATGTACACCTTCTAAGTAAAGACACAAGTCCCACCTTCTTGGTGGAGTTGATGGCAGTGAAGAGCAGGGACACGAGCTTGGCAATGTCCTTGTTGTCGGACACATTGCGGAAGTAGTTCTTTGCCTGTGGACGTATCGCGAAGGTGACGGTCTTCTCCTCCCCCTCTCCCTTCATCCCACCCTCCAGGTCGCTGCGGGAAGCCTCCGAGGTGGGGTTGCTGGACATGCTGCCCCGGCGGTCAAGCGGTGGTTCTCCCAGGAGGGCCGTGGTTGGGGGGGCGTGGAGACTCTTGGTGGTCATCTTGCGCCGCTCCTTGCTCCACTGAGACACGCCCTTGGCCACACTCAGGATGCTCTGACTGGCGCGGTTGACCGTCTGCTGGACCTCGTCCAGGGCCGGCTGCATCACCACGCTGGGGATGGCCAGGACAGCGTCACAGTAGAAGAATGGACGGTGGTCTCGCTTCGTGTCCGAGCCAATGTCTGCAAAAATGACCACGGTCAAGTGTGAACATAGGAGCAGTGACTGACACAAGACAACAAATTAAGCAACAAACTGACTCCAGTCACCTCTGAATTATCAAAACAATCCCGCAACATTGACCTGTTAATGTTTCATTCTCACTCAATCAGCAGAATTTAGGTGGATTAAAGCAAAATCTGTTTCTATAAAGTGTTGAAAGCTTCATAAGAAACAAAAAATTTGGTGTGACCTATAAAAAAAAACTGTTATGACGTTAGCTGAAGTCACCAAGCCCACAGCAAATTCTGAACACCATCCACCTGCTATACTTGTATATTGTGTGCATTGCTATCCAACTGGGGGGGGAGGACGTGGGAGGAAGACAAGAGACAGCACAAGTCAGAGAAGATACCTTATGGGCCACGACGCCCGGAGAAGCCTGATAAGCTACAAGCCCCTCACCCAGTCTGTCCTTACCTCCAAGGTAGTGGACCATGGAACTGGAGGTGATGCGTTTCTTCATGCTCTCCAGGGTGTTGCGGGTGACCTTGAGCAGTGCGTCCAGGTTCTTGTGGTTGAAGTAGGCCAGTAGGTCTGTGGCAGCCTCCTCCATGCTCTCCGTGTACTCGCGGCGACGCTTGGCAATGATCTCTGCCTGGGTGGGGCGGATGGACAGGGTGTGGGAGTGCATGGAGGCGGGGCGTGACCGGCTGGGGTCAGGGGTCACCGCCAGGGTGTCTTCTTTCTTGGTTTCTGCAACATGTGGTCAGTGTCGGGGGTCAGTGATTAGTCATCAAAAATGGGATGTGTGCATAAGAACCACTTATATATGGAGCACACAGAAACTAGAAACTTTAGGTTTATTTGGATCACTTAGAAACTAGAAACCTGAGGTTTACTCTCTAAGATTTGATAGACCAGCTGGTTCAGGGAAGTTTTTAAAGTGATGCAAAATGTACCGATTGTTCAACTTTACATATCCTACATTTATGCTAAACTCCCTCAGCCAAGCGTAGCCCTTTTTCTCTTTCTTGTTCCACCATTTCTCCCTCACAGTTCCCCCTCACTACCACTTCCACTCACCTCCCTCCTCCTCCTCTGAGTCCGAGTCGTCATCCATCTCGTCCCGGGCCGTCTGGTGGGCGTCACACAGGATGCTGATGAGTTCATTGGCGGCGTTCTCCACATTAATACTCTTCATCTGAATGATCTGTGAACCTTTGGCACACAGTGCCTGCAAACACATGGGGAATGAATGATTTATGGCACATACATGCAAGAGCGTCCATGTGTGCATGCACACACACACACACACACACACACACACACACACACACACACACACACACACAAACACACACACACACACACACACACACACACAAACACACACACACACAAACACACACACACACACACACACACACACATAAACAACACACACAAACACACACACACACACACACACACACACACACACACACACAGGCAAACACAATTACATGGAGATTGAATGATCTGTGAATCCTTTACATACAGTCTGCAAGCATACAACCATAGAATCCTGAGATCAACAAACTGAGATCACTTATCCCAACTAGTAGTTAGGGTCATAATTGTATGTGCACATAAACTGCTATGAAAGTGTGAAACTTACAATATCAAAAACAAGTATCAGCTTTGCAAAGACACACTTTTGCTTAAGCTTATGCTACATAGGTCAGTTGGGTAAATGTAATTATCAGATGTCCATCCTTCATTTGCTGCCAACACCTGAACAGACATCATACAAAACTGTCTTGTGTCTTGATTGCAAGAACTAGTGAGATTTCAATGAGCTAGACTTGTGACAGCAGCGGATTCACCACCACTCTCTCTACCAAAGACATGCTGCACTAAGAGTGAGTACCTGTGTGCGTTCGAGGAAGTGTTCTGGGGTCCAGGGCTCCTCCTCTGGGAGTTCACACAGCACGGTGGTGCTCATCTCACGCAGCACCGCGTCGATGCGGAACTCAACGATGTCGTTGGTTCGCTTCACCAGCAGGTCGAGTTCTGAGAGTGCGTTGTGGACATTCAGGATGTAGTCCTCGATCGTGATTGATGTCCACGTCAGTTTCACGATGCCCGGCTCAATGACCTTGTCAACTCGTTGAAGGTGAGGCTCCATCAACTGCTGGAAGGCTGCGGGGATCTTGCTCCGCACTCGGGCATTCTCCACCAGCATCAACTGTGAGAGCAGACAGTGTCACTAGTGTCATTACACACTAGACAGACAGTGTCACTAGTGTCATTATATACTAGACAGACAGTGTCACTAGTGTCATTACACACTAGACAGACAGTGTCACTAGTGTCATTATATACTAGACAGACAGTGTCACTAGTGTCATTATCACTAGACAGACAGTGTCACTAGTGTCATTATCACTAGACAGACGGTGTCACAAGTGTCATTATCACTAGACAGACAGTGTCACTAGTGTCATTATACACTAGACAGACAGATAGACAGTGTCACTAGTGTCAGTATCACTAGACTGACAGATAGACAATGTCACCAGTGTCATTATACACTAGACAGACAGTGTCACTAGTGTCATTATACACTAGACAGACAGTGTCACTAGTGTCATTATACACTAGACAGACAGTGTCACTAGTGTCATTATACACTAGACAGACAGATATAGTGTCACTAGTGTCATTTTCACTAGAGACAGATAGACAATGTCACCAGTGTCATTATACACTAGACAGACAGTGTCAATAGTATCATTATACACTAGACAGACAGTGTCACTAGTGTCATTATACACTAGACAGACAGTGTCAATAGTGTCATTATACACTAGACAGACAGTGTCAATAGTGTCATTATACACTAGACAGACAGTGTCAATAGTGTCATTATACACTAGACAGACAGTGTCAATAGTGTCATTATACACTAGACAGACAGTGTCACTAGTGTCATTATACACTAGACAATGTCATAAGTGTCATTATACAACTTCAACTTTCTTCTATAACTCTTCTGGAGGGGAATACTTAGGGCCCACCCTTCCAGTAGGACTCACACTGAGTTTGTTGTAGGTGTCTTTCAGGTCGTCCTGTTTCGCCCGCAGCTGTTTTGCTCCGTGTGGCACCTCGAGACCCAGGCGGGCCATGCACTCTGTCTCCCGCACCAGGGTTAGGATCTGGGGGTCAAGGTTCACAAACAGGTCCTTGCTCTCCGCCTGCTGGACCAGCAGCGCCGCCGACAGACCGGACTTAGCCACGTCCACCTACAACAGGACATGTGACAAACATGGTGACACCAACAGGACATGGTGACAAATATAGTGACAGTAACAGGATATGGTGACAAACATGGTGACACCAACAGGACATGGTGACAAATATAGTGACAGTAACAGGATATGGTGACACACATGGTGACAATAATATATCACAATGACAAACATGGCGACAAATATGATGACAGCAACAGGATACGATGACCCATTAGGACACGTTAAAGTACACATCACAAAGTGACATATGCATTTACATGATGATATATGCCAACACATGATGACAGACATGGTGACAACATGACAAATGTAACACAACGATGAATACATAAAACATTACATTTAGCAAAAATTACTTGTTTAAGTTGTGAGAAGTAGATGATCTGAGTAGACAATAAGTTGTGACAGGTAGATCATCTGAGCAGACAAAAGAAACACTCGTCTCACCTGTCGTAGCCACACGCGGTGGAAGAGCACTTCAAACTCGAGGAGCACCTTGGCGAGTTTGTTGTAGTTCTTCACAATCTTCTTTGTCTCCCCGCCCTGCAGGATCTTGGTGTGCTGCTGGAAGGCGTCCATCGGCTCCTGGATGCGGTGGAACAACTGGCGCGCCCACGCGATCTTACCTGGACACAACGTACGGCCGGCATATGACCAGTGAGGAACACCAATGCAAATAATGTTCTCAAATCTGACTTACACTGCAGGAATCATCACAGTGTACGATGCTACCACATCTATACCAATTTGCCATGTTTGGGGTAGTGTATGTTCATCTCTTCCAAAGTGCCAAAGGATTTTGTTGAATCACTGGCCTGATGTTTACAAATTGATAATGTATTTCGGAAAACACTGAGTTATTTATAGACAGGATCAATGTTAAGGGATGGTTGCGCAAGTTCACATGTCCACAAAGCTTTGTTTTGTAATAGTTTAAACCACCATCGATCCCAGTGAAACATGTTGCCTCCCCTAACATGGGGGGTATGAAAGGATGACTACCAAACTAACACCCATTGTGCTATATATTTACAGCATTTCATGACCTTATACGACCTCCCCCTAGTATAGCTCGACACTAGTGTGGTACAATATCAACATGATCCTCACCAGCTATGGGAGGTAGATCTCTTGCAATGGGTGGATCAGATTTGTTCTTCTGGTAGATCTTGGAGACCATCTCGATGTCTCGAGCGTAGTGACTCAGGATCCGTTGGTATTTCTCCTGGATACCCAGGTTCGGCAGGTTCAGGGTCTCAAACTTGTGAAGCACAGCCAGCGCCCTCTGGGTACTGACGATGCGTTCAAATCGCTGGTCCATGAAAGTAGTGATGGTCGTCTGCAGCGTGTAAAGTGGGTCAATGTGGTGATACGACAGTCAATGTCATGAAAGGTCACTTCACAACTGTATTCAGACCAAGTAGCTGAGGTTAACTTATACTGAATGACTGTGGAAATAACAATATTATAATGCTAATATATATTTATATACACCACCAGTGCCTGGCTAGAGGAAGTGTTCATGACAGTGGCAACATTATCAGAGCAAGTGTTTTGACTGCAGCTCCAATTTGGGTTTTGCAGATCACATAATATCAAATTACAGTTATTTCTTTGTATGTATTATTGTATACAAAACATTAAATAAAACAAGTATTAGAAATATAACAGTTTCTTTCTTTAAAGTAATATGAATTGTTATCAATAACTGTTTCATAAGCAGCAGTGCTCTGCAGAATATACAAATAATCGTGATTCCAGTAGAATTTCGGATTAGTTTCAGCACAATTCTGAATGCTGAGAAAAGGTTTCAGTCCCAAAATCAAATTGAAATGACTTGCAATGTTCTTAATTCTATTTTTAGACAGAGGTTACAAATGCAGCTTTAAGTTTAAGTGGCTAAACATGAGAACTGACGCACATGTAAGTCGAGAATCTGTCTCTTGAACTCATCAAAGTCTGTGTCAAATTCCATCTTGCGCTGGTCTATGCAGTTGTATGGTTTCTTGCGCATGCTGGTGACAATCACCTGGAACTTGTTGGCCATCAGCTCCATGCCTGAAGCATAAACAACAGCTACAGTCAACAGCTCCATGCCTGAAGCACAAACAACAGCTACAGTCAACAGCTCCATGCCTGAAGCACAAACAACAGCTACAGTCAACAGCTCCATGCCTGAAGCACAAACAACAGCTACAGTCAACAGCTGCATGCCTGAAGCACAAACAACAGCTACAGTCAACAGCTCCATGCCTGAAGTACAAACAACAGCTACAGTCAACAGCTCCATGCCTGAAGCATAAACAACAGCTACAGTCAACAGCTCCATGCCTGAAGCACAAACAACAGCTACAGTCAACAGCTCCATGCCTGAAGTACAAACAATAGCTACAGTCAACAGCTCCATGCCTGAAGCACAAACAACAGCTACAGTCAACAGCTCCATGCCTGAAGCACAAACAATAGTTACAGCCATCAGCATTGGCAAGATATATAAAAATGCTACCTAGACAAAAGAACAACAATGACTCATGTTTTAGCTGACAGTCTGAATTAAACAAGACCGGCAAGATTTAAGAAGACTTAAGCAAAAATGCAATGGGTCTTTGGTTTGCAGTAAAGTCACAAAGATGACATGCGTTTTAAAATATTTATAATGGTTCATGCCTCCGACCACCAAGTTTATTATGCCAAAATGCCATTGGTATATATTTGCATGAACAGATTTCACTTGTGACATGTGGTACAACAATCAAATCATCCAGAGAATATGAAGAATCATATTAAAATGAAGAAATACAGACCCTCGATCTTGGACTCGTGCAGATGTGAATACATTTCCATCGTCTCAAACATGTCGATGATCTTCTTCAGCCTCCTTGTGAACGTGTCAAACTTGCCGAAGATGTACATCTCAGAGAACTCAAACTTGCGTTCATGTGGCATCTCCTCCAGCCTCGCCTTGGTCTTCTTGAAGCACTGCTGGTACTCCTTGTTCAGGTGGATACAGTCCTGGAGCTTCTTGATGACCAGGTCTGTCGGCTGAGACCACACCGTCTCCGTCGCATCCACCGTGATGTAGGCCTTGCACGCCGTGATCATCTGGTTCGTGATCTACACAGATACAATGTTTGTCAGCAGAGGTATATGCATGTATGGGTTGTGAGTTGTGCGTTGTAGAAGTGATGGCAGACACAATATCAAGGAGAGCTGCCAGCATAAGTGACAGCAGCTGAGAGCTGTTACCATAAGTGACAACAGAAAGCTGTCAGCATAAGTGGCAATAAAGCTGTCAGCGTAAGTGATAACTGTAAGCTAAGGTGACACACAGCTCTCACAACGATTGTGATAACAGACAGCTACAAGAAAATCAGCTATGCCAAGGAATACTTTTTATTGACTAATTATTGAACACTGGTAAGAAACCTGTTAGAACTGACTTTTAGTAATTTTTAAGAATAAACAAGAAACTGAAATATTATATTGTATTTTTGTATTCATACTTGATGGTGGAAACAACAGAATGTTAATTATAAGTAAATAAAAAGTACATCCTACTGGAAATGGCGCAGTAAACAAGGACAAGCATGGAGACCTAGAAGTGATATCAAAGTGGACATAACTCAAACAAATCCAGGAGATGGATCTGATGACAAGAAGGTGACAGACCTTGACAAACAATGACGTCATCCTCTCTGATGTGTTGTAGTAGCGGGAGATGCTGTGAATCATGCGGATGGCGTTGATCAGTCCCGGGATACAATCCAACATCCCAACCTACATGACACATACACCCAACACCTTGAGTATAACTTCTCTTGATCTCATATAGGTTGCTTGAAGTGTTGTCAGAAGCAACTGTAAGCTTGTTATAACAGGAACCTTCCATATCAAATGTACATGGCTTACTCTTGACATGACTTGCTTTGTTCACAATACCGACAAACATAACTTCTTAAAAATATTTAATTCGATTTTATACTAATTACATCTGCAATATTGCATTACTATTTGCATTTATAAATACACACCTGTAACAATATTATTATTTTATTACGTTGTTATGTACAACTGGGTAAAATATACAATTATATTGATCTAATCTGTCTGTTGTTGGATGCAATCAAAACAATCAATTTAAGACATGTAAAATGGTTTTGCTTGTAAAAAACAGGAAACCAACACTGGCAAGGGGTTGTGCATGTGTTTTCAGAGAATTACTAAAACTAACTACTATACATAAGAACAAGACCAAATGCAAAATCACTGGTCGTACGAGTGATACTCACGGGATCACTGTTGTAGAGAGGGTCTGTGAACCTCTCAAGAGTGTACAGATACTTCACATTGTCCTTCGCTTCGTTCGCTACGTCTGTGATGCGACGGTCCAACTCCTGCCACTTCTACAGACAACAACGGCTTCAGTTGTGTGACACGGCCACAAGATCACATTCAGTTGGAAACCTTCTGACAAGCTACTGCTTCCTTGTATATGTTTATACATAGTAACAATGCACAAAAACCTACATGAATTAGGTAATACTGTAACTGTAGACACATTTATGAAAACCTTTTTCTTATGCTTTGATATATTTAATTTGTTTTATTTCAAAAACACACATAAAAATGCAATAAAATGGTAGTCATGTCTAAAAAATCTTTGTCCATTTCGCATTTTCCCTTTAAAATTATTTTCTGCTATTTTGAATAAATGCATGCATCATGGCAAAAATGAATAATTTATAGTTATAGACAATTTCAGTAAAAACTTGACAAACCTTGAGAGTCTTTGAGCGAGCGACAGTGAGCACCCCCAGTACGACCTTAACATCGTCACCCTTGATCTGTTCGAGGAGGTAGTTGAATCGAGACATCCTCTTCTTCCAGTGGTCCAGCTCAGCCCTGGGGCCGATGTCGTCAGCCTCCCGCCTCATCTGTTCACTCTCGGCCAACACCTACAACACAGGGATGGAGAGCCTCATAACCTTCAAGTCACACATTGTGAACAAACACACTCATGACTGGAAGAACTGTGTCAATGTTGTGTCACAAAAATCACATTTGCTAACATTCTTGGCCTTTTTTAATACACTATCTGAACTTGCACTGACTCACATGACACAGACCTTTTCTATAGTGTAAACTGAATGACAAGTTTTATGCAGACATCTTTTACAAGATTTGGATTTTGCGGGTCTATTTTCATATGCACAAATTTGATGGAATATTTGTTAGAGATCTGGCTTATAGATATTGTATAGAAAGACTTATTCAGGATTAATGGTTAAACAGCATTAACTCAGCATTTGGGCGAACCAAACTGCACTAAATATGCCAATTAAAAAATAAACCATTCCACTAGCTGTGGCCCATTCTGTTCGTACAGACTGTCATGTGACTTTGAATTACACAAAGATCTAAGCACACACGGATGCATCCCTAACACCTCCAGAATTCATTACATAAAGTACCAATTTTAATAACATGTAACTACACATTATGCTGTTTCTAGATGTTTGTAGAAAAACATGGTAATGAATTTCTATACTAAGCCAAGCAACTTGCTGTGGCAAGGAACAGTTGCACACTGACCTGTTCAATCTGTCGTATCCACACCTGGATACAGTCTTCTATACACTGCAGGGCCTCAGTGCTGTTGGCGATGCTGATGTAGTCTTGATGCCCTTTGATGGTGCCCAGCTCATACGTGTCACAGGGAGAGAGAGACACGCGATCTGTGAGACTCTCCTCAGCACCTGTACACATTGGTTCTATTGTAGCACGGCACACAGTCATTATGAGTGCTCAAAGCACTGTCCTTCAGTTCTACTAGATGTATTCAATCTTACACTAACTCAACTTTCTGGGAAGCATTCAGCCCCATTGAAATTACTGTGCAAAGATTATTCATTCATATATATATATATATATATATATATATAATTATATATCCAACACTGTTTTTTTTAAGGCAAGTACTCTCTAAACTTCTGTAGTGTTGGCTTAAAAGTACTTTACAAATATTACTTGTGATGCTGAAGAACAAGTTTAGTGGTTCACTGGTTGTGTAGACCGAAGTTAATAGAAGGGTCTAAGCCTAAACTATAATGTATGTAGTTAGTTGTAGACAGGGCAAAAGCAAAAAGGCCTTAGTTGAAGTCCAACACCCTCCAAACAACATCAACGACATTAACCACTGAAACTACCAAGTTGTTTATACTTGCTAATTCAGTTTATTTTCATAAGCAAATTCACTAGAGTTTATGAAGTATGAGTGTGAAAGGTAGTGAGAAGTGGATTAATGTGGGCAGGACGTATGGAACAAGCAGAAGGAAGCATTTGCAAGCAAAGTAGATGCTTGGAGAGTGGATGGGAGAAGGAGGCAAGGACAACATAGACTGTGGCTAGGGATGATGTAAAGAGGCATCTGGAGGTCTGGGGAGAGTGGAGAGTGAGAGGAGGAGACAGAGGGAGAGGAGACTGGTGGTTGTGACAGCAGTGCCAGAACACTGAGAGGGAAGAACAACCAGAACTCACAGGCCAATAGCAAGGCCAGTTTCATCCTAAGATATTGGACAATGTAGATGACAACAACAACAACAACAACACCGTGACAGGATGACTGACCCACGATGACTGAGACGAAGGTGTCAACAACAACAACAACACCGTGACAGGATGACTAACCCACGATGACTGAGACGAAGGTGTCAACAACAACAACAACACCGTGACAGGATGACTGACCCACGATGACTGAGACGAAGGTGTCAACAACAACAACAACACCGTGACAGGATGACTGACCCACGATGACTGAGACGAAGGTGTCAACAACAACAACAACAACACCGTGACAGGATGACTGACCCACGATGACTGAGACGAAGGTGTCAACAACAACAACAACACCGTGACAGGATGACTGACCCACGATGACTGAGACGAAGGTGTCAACAACAACAACAACACCGTGACAGGATGACTGACCCACGATGACTGAGACGAAGGTGTCAACAACAACAACAACAACACCGTGACAGGATGACTGACCCACGATGACTGAGACGAAGGTGTCAACAACAACAACAACACCGTGACAGGATGACTGACCCACGATGACTGAGACGAAGGTGTCAACAACAACAACAACACCGTGACAGGATGACTGACCCACGATGACTGAGACGAAGGTGTCAACAACAACAACAACAACAACACCGTGACAGGATGACTGACCCACGATGACTGAGACGAAGGTGTCAACAACAACAACAACACCGTGACAGGATGACTGACCCACGATGACTGAGATGAAGGTGTCAACAACAACAACAACAACAACAACACCGTGACAGGATGACTGACCCACGATGACTGAGACGAAGGTGTCAACAACAACAACAACACCGTGACAGGATGACTGACCCACGATGACTGAGACGAAGGTGTCAACAACAACAACAACACCGTGACAGGATGACTGACCCACGATGACTGAGACGAAGGTGTCAACAACAACAACAACACCGTGACAGGATGACTGACCCACGATGACTGAGACGAAGGTGTCAACAACAACAACAACACCGTGACAGGATGACTGACCCACGATGACTGAGACGAAGGTGTCAACAACAACAACAACAACACCGTGACAGGATGACTGACCCACGATGACTGAGACGAAGGTGTCAACAACAACAACAACACCGTGACAGGATGACTGACCCACGATGACTGAGACGAAGGTGTCGAGTGTGTTCAGGAAGTCGCTGCGACTGCGCAGACCGTCGGGAGTCTCGAGGTGGCCCCAGCCTGACTGCAGACTGCGCAGGGACGGCAGGAACAGACTCGACATGACACTCTCAATGCCGTGCAGCAGACCGTGACCGTTGGTGGAGCCACTCGCATCCAACATCAGGAAGTTCACCTCCTGTGAGGGTCAAACACAGGATCAGTACGAGTGAAACACTCGCGACATGGCTGTGTGGTGATGTCCATTGTCTACACGGATCTTGGCGGCAGATGACATGGCTCTGAGATGACTCTAGGACACCTTAGAGACCACCATCACTCCACATTATATATGTTACATCTCAGGGAAGAAATAATCTTCTGTAAATGAGTTACATTTCAATCATTTGACTTTTTAGTAAGTGTTCAATGTATAGTGTTAACAGTTCTGCAAGGATCAACAATACATGCAATAAATCAATAGTGAACATTCTCTTGGCATCACAAACATCTCAACAAAAGCTCAGCAGTCATCAAGTTACACTTAACACAGATAATCTACAAGTGATATATGTTTGTTTCTCACACTTGTTACACACTTCAACTACCAACTGGTGCCTAGTTCGTCAGGTTGTCAGTGCCCTACCTTGGCAATGTTGAGGTCTGTGATTGCTACATTAGGTTGTGGTCGCAGAAAGACCAGTGCTGTTCCCCGTAGGGCGACGTCTTTGCCATTCGACACAAACACCTTGGGTTTGCCTGAGCGTGGTGTGCGTTGTCCTCCTGGACCGAGCCGCAAGTGTTCCACTGTAACCAACGGTCAACTTGTGAATACCTCATTATTTATTACCAACACAAACCTGCAGCAATCTAGACAATAACTGTCTATGTCAAGATCTGCTGTTTTGTCTGCACAAAGCACAGTAATAATACCTCTGTTCTTAGAACACAGTTCATTCAGTTTCCTTATATAAAATATATACTTATATTTTAAATAAAAGATGAAATCAAAGTTAATGTGTCATACAAATGCATCATATTTTTTACATTATTGAAGTCAATAAATTAATTATATCCACATACGTAATCATACAATTTAGTGTCCCATACATTTTGATGTAATCAATTAATTCTGAAATGTAGAAATACAAACACAGGTCTATTTAACATATACAGGAGACCCAACACAGAAAAGGAAAGGGGTGTGAGGGTTGGGTTTGTTTTAAAGCAACCAATACTACAGGTAGGGATTTAGGAAATAAAGACTATAATGTAAATACACCAACACCACTATATACATAGCACAGCCACTTAATACAACTGCCAACTATCTATTTACATACAGATAAACCTTTAATCCCAAGTATAGGCATGCTTCACTACTAGTGATACATCTACACACAAAGATATCCTATAACTCTGGTCTATGACCAATGACATAATTAATGGTTGTATCAGCTGCTAGTTGGCCTAGTTTAATACTTTTACCCAAACAACTTACATTACGTCATATAATTTTAACAGAAATGTACAACAAAATTATCTTAGTTTCAAAAATAGATGCAACTGTACTGTGTAAAGTACATATACATGTTACAATATAATGAAAGAACACTTTCAAAATATGTCTACCCAATTGTGTGGATGTCAGAAATAAACAATTATAGAACTACAATTTCCCTCATTATAGGATTAACATAATTGTGTATTGAAACTAATAAAAGCAGTAAATTGACTTTCTGTTTACAAAACTATGAAACCAATCAACAAATATTTTATGTATAGGTTTTACTACTTTAAGAAAACCTAACAACGACAACAACAACTAGAACAGTCTTCACTACACGCAAGCCTTGCAAGCCAATCAGGGGGCTAGGATGGATTGGGGAAGAAAAAACGAACAACAACGACAACAACAATGCATAGGTCGCAACTAAGGTGAACACTATGGCATACTTGATGACACTCTTCTGTCCGACATCGACAGTCGTAACACGTCATGGCCTACAACAGTGACACACAACTGACACAGCCCACAGGAGTGACACAATCAGACGTCAACAACTGACACAGCCCACAGGAGTGACACAATCAGATGTCAACAACTGACACAGCCCACAGGAGTGACACAATCAGACGTCAACAACTGACACAGTCCACATGAGTGACACAATCAGATGTCAACAACTGACACAGTCCACAGGAGTGACACAATCAGATGTCAACAACTGACAGCCCACAGGAGTGACACAATCAGACGTCAACAACTGACACAGCCCACAGGACTGACACAATCAGATGTCAACAACTGACACAGGCCACAGGAGTGACACAATCAGACATCAACAACTGACACAGCCCACAGGAGTGACACAATCAGACGTCAACAACTGACACACCCCACAGGAGTGACACAATCAGACATCAACAACTGACACAGCCCACAGGAGTGACACAATCAGACGTCAACAACTGACACACCCCACAGGAGTGACACAATCAGACGTCAACAACTGACACAGTCCACAGGAGTGACACAATCAGACGTCAACAACTGACACAGTCCACATGAGTGACACAATCAGATGTCAACAACTGACACAGTCCACAGGAGTGACACAATCAGATGTCAACAACTGACACAGTCCACAGGAGTGACACAATCAGATGTCAACAACTGACACAGTCCACAGGAGTGACACAATCAGATGTCAATAACTGACACAGTCCACATGAGTGACACAATCAGATGTCAACAACTGACACAGTCCACAGGAGTGACACAATCAGACGTCAACAACTGACACAGCCCACAGGACTGACACAATCAGATGTCAACAACTGACACAGTCCACAGGAGTGACACAATCAGACATCAACAACTGACACAGCCCACAGGAGTGACACAATCAGACGTCAACAACTGACACATCCCACAGGAGTGACACAATCAGACGTCAACAACTGACACAGCCCACATGAGTGACACAATCAGATGTCAACAACTGACACAGGCCACAGGAGTGACACAATCAGACATCAACAACTGACACAGCCCACAGGAGTGACACAATCAGACGTCAACAACTGACACAGCCCACAGGAGTGACACAATCAGATGTCAACAACTGACACAGCCCACAGGAGTGACACAATCAGATGTCAACAACTGACACAGCCCAGAGGACTGACACAATCAGATGTCAACAACTGACACAGCCCAGAGGAGTGACACAATCAGATGTCAACAACTGACACAGCCCACAGGAGTGACACAATCAGACGTCAACAACTGACACAGGCCACAGGAGTGACACAATCAGATGTCAACAACTGACACAGCCCACAGGAGTGACACAATCAGATGTCAACAACTGACACAGGCCACAGGAGTGACACAATCAGATGTCAACAACTGACACAGCCCACAGGAGTGACACAATCAGACGTCAACAACTGACACAGGCCACAGGAGTGACACAATCAGATGTCAACAACTGACACAGCCCACAGGAGTGACACAATCAGATGTCAACAACTGACACAGGCCACATGAGTGACACAATCAGATGTCAACAACTGACACAGCCCACAGGAGTGACACAATCAGATGTCAACAACTGACACAGGCCACAGGAGTGACACAATCAGATGTCAACAACTGACACAGGCCACATGAGTGGCACAATCAGATGTCAACAACTGACAGCCCACAGGAGTGACACAATCAGATGTCAACCAGCCACGTCTGACAAGTAGTTACAGTCTCCAACATGACAGCCATGCAAGTCTCTCACTGTCACTTCTTACCTTTTTAATATATTCCAATGTGTGTACCTGACATTTCAATTAAATAAAATGGTAATATGTACATGTCAATGACAGACTGTTATCAAAAAACAGTGATGCTATAGGTCAGATTATTAGCGCACACTCACATCACTGGAAATAAGCCATGCTGCCATCAAATCAACCCCAGAACAATCTGATCTAACATCTGAACTAACATAGATGTCAGTGCCAGGAGAAGGCAGTTGCTGGACTCACCTCCATCTCTGTCTGGCTCAGGCTCCTGGTAGAAGAACATCAGGTAGCTGGAACCATTCGCTTCTAGGAACTTGTGTATCTTTTCAATCTGCCATTTGCAAACACACACTGTTAGGACAGAGCTCGACAATGGCACTGGCCCAATGGCCTGATGCATGTTTTGAAGCGGTTGGGCCAGTTTGGGCCGCCAGTTTTCAAATTCTACCGGCCTGATGGGCCACTGGTTTCAACTGACAGACTACTATTGATGTTTCTGTAACCACAGAAAAATAGGACAGTCGTAATACCTTAGTGTATTTTGTATTTCCACCAATGTTTGTTTTGCTGCATTTATCTTATAACTAATTAAACAATGATGTGTAAAATGCAGCCATGCATATACTAATTTTGTATGCACTGTTTAACTCATATTTTGTGTTCACTCATGCTTTTGGCAAATGACGAATCATTAATTATTCATCCAACAAGCAATTGTTTATACTCGCTGGCTACGGGTGGCTGGCTAACGACATTGACATCGTTGTTGGCTGCGTGATAAAATGCTAGTGCACATTCTGTAATGGAAAATCATCAAGGTAGTTTGTTATACTGTCAAACAACCATGCTGCACAAGACCACCGCTGAAGCAGTGGATTGTATAATACAATCTTGGAAGAAAGAGAACAATGGTTTTGGAGAGCGTTCAAGTTGTCACTGTCACAAGCAGGCTTTCAGCTTCACCCGCTGATGCATTGTTTACATAGTCATAGGCTAGCTACTGGTAGTGTTTCAATGGAGACCACGGTAGCTTCGGTCAAATGCATATTTATCATGGTATCATGTATACCTGATCCTTGCAATAACAGCTTTTGCATTGAGCCTCTGGCACAATCAAAACCAAGAAAAGCTTTTCATGTGCCAGCTATAACTTTCGAGACCCACTCTGGTATACCTGTCAAATCATGTAGTCAATGTTGTGAGCTTGTCTTCACTGACTTTAATCTTAATGCAATTATGCAAAATACAATATTAATTAAAAGTGGCAAAATAGTGAGTCAATTGTCAAAAAAAAGTGATTTTTTGTATAATGCCTGAGCTCATAACATGACCTACAATTAAGGCTGAAATAAAATATACTATTTTTTTACGGCTTTTTTTTATTTAAACTGACTTTATTATGTGATATGTAGAAGGGACACACTGGTGCAGATTTTATATTTATCGTAATAAGTAAAAGTCAATGTAATAAAGTCTATAAATAAATGGGCTAATATAAAATTATGTAGTGCGAATTGCACCTGAAATTTTGCATTAATCTCTGACTGGCACCATGATTAACAATCTTCAATGTTTCTGCTAACGTTACATTAATGTTTGCGTGCTCTCTGGGTTGGTAGCACCATATTTGTTTTACAATATTCAGGGGAGTAACTTTTTGGATGGGCCAGTAACTTTTCAAATACACTACCCCTCAGGTCATGTGATGTAGGTCATGTAGGTCTTATCATATATAATATGCAGGAAGAAGTAACTGATAGAGTTCATAGCGCTTACGTAGAACTCCTTATAACTACACAAAATGTCATTATTTAAAAATCTAATTCTAAGCTGTATTGTATTAATATGTATCAATGGTACATTAAATATATATAATAATCATACATAACTGCACATATATGTACATTTGGAGTGTCCAGTTAGGTCACTTCTAGTTCTCAACTAAATGAGTTAATTCATTATTCTTGTCACTTTTTACACTACACTATATACATGTCAAAATATAAATTTAAATTAACAATTTCAAAATGAAATTAAATAGTGTGGCCTTCTTGTTATATTCTTATCTACACTGTGCCCTGTGTATGCAATGTTTATAAGTTTCCATATGTATGCATATATATAATATATATATATATATATATATATATATATATATATATATATATATATATATATATATATATATATATATATGCCTAATTTAAGTTGCCAGAGCATATCAGTAATAGAGACAAAGTAGCACTAATTTACACCTGTACTGAACTGAGAGTGCCTGGAGCTGTGCTGTGAGAGTGCCTGGAGCTGTGCTGTGAGAGTGCCTGGAGCTGTGCTGTGAGAGTGCCTGGAGCTGTGCTGTGAGAGTGCATGGAGCTGTGCTGTGAGAGTGCATGGAGCTGTGCTGTGAGAGTGCCTGGAGCTGTGCTGTGAGAGTGCATGGAGCTGTGCTGTGAGAGTGCATGGAGCTGTGCTGTGAGAGTGCATGGAGCTGTGCTGTGAGAGTGCATGGAGCTGTGCTGTGAGAGTGCATGGAGCTGTGCTATGAGAGTGCATGGAGCTGTGCTGTGAGAGTGCCTGGAGCTGTGCTGTGAGAGTGCATGGAGCTGTGCTGTGAGAGTGCATGGAGCTGTGCTGTGAGAGTGCATGGAGCTGTGCTGTGAGAGTGCATGGAGCTGTGCTGTGAGAGTGCATGGAGCTGTGCTGTGAGAGTGCCTGGAGCTGTGCTGTGAGAGTGCCTGGAGCTGTGCTGTGAGAGTGCATGGAGCTGTGCTGTGAGAGTGCATGGAGCTGTGCTGTGAGAGTGCATGGAGCTGTGCTGTGAGAGTGCATGGAGCTGTGCTGTGAGAGTGCATGGAGCTGTGCTGTGAGAGTGCATGGAGATGTGCTGTGAGAGTGCATGGAGCTGTGCTGTGAGAGTGCATGGAGCTGTGCTGTGAGAGTGCATGGAGCTGTGCTGTGAGAGTGCATGGAGCTGTGCTGTGAGAGTGCATGGAGCTGTGCTGTGAGAGTGCATGGAGCTGTGCTGTGAGAGTGCATGGAGCTGTGCTGTGAGAGTGCATGGAGCTGTGCTGTGAGAGTGCATGGAGCTGTGCTGTGAGAGTGCATGGAGCTGTGCTGTGAGAGTGCATGGAGCTGTGCTGTGAGAGTGCATGGAGCTGTGCTGTGAGAGTGCATGGAGCTGTGCTGTGAGAGTGCATGGAGTTGTGCTGTGAGAGTGCATGGAGCTGTGCTGTGAGAGTGCATGGAGCTGTGCTGTGAGAGTGCATGGAGCTGTGCTGTGAGAGTGCATGGAGCTGTGCTGTGAGAGTGCATGGAGCTTCTTTATGGATTCCCACACAAACGATAAAGTGCAGAAAAAGACATCAGCACTTCCGTGAATGCATATTGAATGAAGTCCTGCATGCTTCACTAGCCACATGGATGTTACAGTATCCGGACTGAACACACATCAATCACTTCAGCCTGTCATCGCTCTACATGTTGCTGCTTCGGTTATAAAAAGATCAATATCATCACTGCTCATGCTTTTGTTTATGGCTGACACTGAAGTATTGATTCTCCCTGTGCTGAAGGTTGTGAGGTGTCAATGGTACTGAGGCATATAATAGGAACTGTTTTGTTTTTCTTATTCTGTTTCGAAAAGGGAGGGTGCCAGCTCTCTGCCCAGAATTGGCAGAGCAGTAATTTCTAAAAAGAAGTCTGCTGTCTAGAATGTGGGAAAGTTAAACATCAAAGGGTATTCTCGTTAACTCTGCTTGCCTCAGCATTATTCCCAAACAATTTATTTTCGAAACTGGATGTTTTGTTTGAACGTGTTGCATGCGGAATCTTTCAAATTGCAAACATTCTTCCAAGCTAAACAAGTAACTAAACACAAATTGTCAGGCAGTAAACCTTCAACAAGCATGTTGTAGGAATATTAAATAAAAAAACTATGAGCTGCACGTCACTTCAATGGCGGCCCTGTTTAACAATATATTTAATGCCATTCCATGCTTAACAACGAAGATAAAGATATGACAACAATGATGATGATGACTTCGACAAAGATCACTTTTACGAGTTGATGATGATGTGTGCTTCATAAACCTTTCTGGTTTACTTAAACCTGGAATGTCATTAATAATCTATATTCCTAAATTTATTACAAAATCACTTCCACGAACAGATCTTTGTGTTTCAGATGAACAGTAAGACTGAACTGACCATGGATGTTTAACAACCATTTGTAAGCAGTCTGTCTCACCTGGTTTCCCTCCAGTATAGCATCCTCGACCTCTGACCTGTCGATACCGAGGCTGTCTGCGACTGTGACCAGGATGTAGCCATGTCGCTCGTCCAACTGTGCTCTCTTGGCCTCGCGCTCTTCCTTCAACTTTTGCTGTGAAACAAACCAAGACAGTTGTAACTATAGTGTCACTTCCCGTGTGTAGTGTTTACCCCTCTCTCTTCACACAGACAGAGCAATTGTCATTCTCCGTCATTCACAGTGTTCATCATGTCAAACAGAACATACTAGTTACATCTATCAAAAGTGTGCATAGGTTGTGTAGAACCTCCATAATTCAATGTCTAGTGAATCTAAATAAATCCATCCAATAAACAAGAGCAGAGCCTCCATAGCCAAGTGCACAGGTCACAATAAACAAGTGTGGAAACTCAAATAAACAAGTATCAATAATCAACTGCAAAGCTTCCTATAAACTATACTCCTCTTACCTTCTCATAAACTATACTCCTCTTACCTTCTCATAAACTATACTCCTCTTACCTTCTCATAAACCATACTCCTCTTACCTTCTCATAAACTATACTCCTCTTACCTTCTCATAAACCATACTCCTCTTACCTTCTCATAAACTATACTCCTCTTACCTTCTCATAAACTATACTCCTCTTACCTTCTCATAAACCATACTCCTCTTACCTTCTCATAAACTATACTCCTCTTACCTTCTCATAAACTATACTCCTCTTACCTTCTCATAAACTAGTGCCTAGCTAGATCTTCCAATACACTAATGCTCATAATAAACTAGTGCCTAGCTAGATCTTCCAATACACTAATGCTCAGAATAAACTAGTGCCTAGCTAGATCTTCCAATACACTAATGCTCAGAATAAACTAGTGCCTAGCTAGATCTTCCAATACACTAATGCTCAGAATAAACTAGTGCCTAGCTAGATCTTCCAATACACTAATGCTCAGAATAAACTAGTGCCTAGCTAGATCTTCCAATACACTAATGCTCAGAATAAACTAATGCCTAGCTAGATCTTCCAATACACTAATGCTCAGAACTTCCAATAAACTATTATCCACTTAGCTTACAATGAATAAACTAGTGCCTAGCTAGATGAGAACTTCCAATAAACTAGTAAGCACAGCGTCTAATAAACAACTGCATAGCTTATATTACCCAAGCAAATGAGATCATGAGAACCTTCAAATGACAAGTATAGAGTTTCCAATTAACAGCTAGGTGCAGCGACTCTAACAAACAATTACAGTTTCTTAGAAACAAGTCTTGAGCTTCCAGACAGGCAGTGTTTCCATAAGTAAAACCTTCCATACACAGACACACATAAAGCATATATCCATAACAAATCTGTAGCCTTGAATAACAAACCAACAGCTAGAGCTTCCATGAGTGGGTGGAACCACATTCTCAAAAACATTAAGTTGACACACCAACGAACCAAAAAAATGCTATATAAATTAGTCAGTCTTAATGATATTTATGCACAACACCATGTATTAGGTAACTATATCTTGTTTCAAGTCTACTTGCTGTTCCCTGCATTATGCATGAGTCTCTCTGAGTCTCTACCAGAGCCACAGTGTAGTTGTGGCTCTGGGTGGTCTCAGAGAGACTACACAACTACACTGGACACAGCCAATACACAACTACACTGGACACAGCCAATACACAACTACACTGGACACAGCCAATACACAACTACACTGGACACAGCCAATACACAACTACACTGGACACAGCCAATACACAACTACACTGGACACAGCCAATACTCATCTGACATTTGAAGCAAGTTGAGTTGCTAAACCTTGCTATGAATCAGGTGTGTGAATGAACAGCTCCATATGTAACATCCCAAACATCTAACAATGGAACTTCACTGGTGAACATTGTATATTCTTACTTTTCAACAATACAGGTACACAGTAAAACCTCACATTGTGGCCACCTTGATAATACAACCACCTCACAATCATGGCCACCCTGAGATAACCTCACATTATTCCATAACAGAAAAATATAGAAAATGAGTGCCATGAATACGAGGACCTCACTGTTGAGGTGACCACAACAGTGAGCCTGAGGTCTACTGTATAACCAAATGGGTGCAATGGCTCCATACACCTCGATCCCCATGTAGCAACACAGTTAGCCTGTTGTAGTAAAGTACATAATACATTTATAACTAATCAGTTTGTTACTCCTCAGTGGCTCATCTGTTCCCAGGTGGAAGAATGCTCACAACAATGATGTGTTATAATTAACTCTGCATAAATGTGTCTGTCACACATGTACTCATTGATCATGTTCTGTGGCATGTATTACAGGGCAAGACTATTTGTATACAAGTACCAAGCAATATGTTCATCCTATGGAGCTATACCATTACCTAGGGTAATTGTAATTAGGCAACAGCAGAGTAAACTAAGGGGGATTAATTTAATGGGTACCCTTATGTCGTACTCGTGAAAGTTAAACAGAAATAAACGCCCTTATACAAAACACGACATGTGCGATCTTTATTTTTCGCTGATTAATACAAATGTAGTAAAATCAGTCAATGTATACTACAAATAAAAATCAAGTGGCTCATGATCTGACTAACTCTCTCCAAACCAGCGTGTTCACTCTCCCAAGACTCACCAGCAAAAGTCTTGTGTCTTCCCTGCCCTTGTATTTAAACCCTTTCCCTATTGGCGAGAAACCTTTGTCACATGACTTATTTACGTGAATAAGTATACAACATTTAACAGCTTTAAACATGACAATTATTTTAAGCAGCCACCGCAACTGAAATCTAATCAACACTGTGGAGTCAAATTTACATTTCTGTATCAATGGCAATCACAGAATCAAGTTTGATTAACTATATTACTAATATATAATTTCATTCAATTATGTAATTTATAAACATTACCTTTTCTTCTGGATGTAAGCCTTGCTCTCGAGCAAAGCTTATAGAATGCCTCATAGCCAGAACAATTTTCTTCATTTTCCTCTCAAAACATCCACGGCTCAAATACAAACACAAATACTAGCAGCTGTATCCGTTGAGCTAATCACCGTCAAAATTAGATCCAACAAAATCAGTCATCGGTAACAGTTCTAGAAAGGTTTCCACATATCGGGAGTTTGTCTGCAAGCAATGATCACCACAGCTCTAATGGCAACAAGATTGTAAACAAATTACACGACGAGCAACGCATGAATATTTAAGAGGTTGAGGTCTCTGTTCACACACACAGGTAGCTGAGTGATGAGCAGGCGTGTCTTGTCATGGTATGACAGAACACCAAGGACACTTCACTCACAGGGGGGGGACTACTCACAGGGGGGGGGGGCCTACAGGGGGACTGGGGGGGGCCTACAGGGGGGACTGTGGGTAAAGACGCAGGAACTAATGTCAGAGTTCTTACAGAGCATGTGGATTTTAACAACGGCAGAATGATTATAACCAAGAACATACCTTATAATCATCTTCATCTTACCTGTAATTAACAGGCCCACTAAGTTTATTTACTTTCATGTATTTGCAATTCATGGCTCTCTGTTAAATACCAGATTTGTTAATCATTAGTATATTTATATGCAATTTAATGGGGTTGATGTGTGAGTGAGTCAATCATAAGTCTACACCCCCTGTAAGTACATCACCTCTACTAGAGACTCTCTTGCAAAATGCCTCCAACGTAGAGTACGCCGCATTCTCTCCTCCCCATTTCAAGTCCTTGTGACACTGGCCAAATCATTTGCAATGGTTTATGGGGCATTATCCTCTTACCCAGAACATTCATGTAATGGACTCAGCCTGTTTCCCAGGTCTACAACAGGTTACAATGGCACAGCACAGAGCTAAGTAGCACTCAAATTGATTATTGATCACCCCCGGGTTATAGAGGTTCAATGGTCAGGTTCAGGTTCTATTTACATCACACGATTAATATTAAATGCCTTTTATCTTATCAGAGATCTCATTCAGGCTCTCTACATTGCCTTAGACTTAATAGAACTCTGTATTTACTGTGTCAGTGAAAGTCTGTGCAGAATTTGTTGTGTCATCTATCAGTTTTCAGTTTTCAATTTAATAACACACACTGAGGTGATGGCACTACATGGGAACACTTCTGTAAGTGGTGTATGATGGTTCCAGCTATCACTGCCACCACTAACATACATCTGATGCAGTGATGCTTGAACTCAGTTAGTAACCTTCCAAACAAGCCTCAGGTGGTCAGTAAAATTCTCAAAAATAACACAATTATGAAGAAAAAAACCTGCTTAGTGTCGTCTGTTGAGATAGACAGGTGGAACTAATTCTTCAAACTTTTGACCAAGAATAAAGTGAGGCTGAACATTTGCATTTAGTTTATGCTGCACCGCTGCACAGATTGTACCGTGGTAGACATATTAATTTGTATCATGTTTTCATTGTGTATGGACAGGACTTCACTGATACAACTGGGTGAACTGGGGCAGTCATGTCTAAACAGAATCACTCAAGCTTTTTACAGCATAAACCATATTACACCAGTGTCACACACTGTGACCATGTCCTGATGAGTCATGAGCAGAGTATGACGAAATACATCCCACTAAATTAAATGTATTGTTGGGAAGCTAAATATCTAAAAACATAACTTACAGCTATGTTTATCAATTCAATGCATACAGAACCAAACATTCAGCTATATTGTGAGTGTGGAAGATGCCAAAAACATGACTGTTCAGTAGCAGCAAATGACATATATGATTAACTAGATAAGACCTGGAGCACTATTTGCATATACACACAGCAGCTGCTAATAACACTGCAGTATGTTTATAGTAACTCATTCCCACTGACCATGTAATGGCAATTGTGACATACTCGGCTGAGATCTTGTCATTACAAATGCTAACAAATGATTGGCTCAAATATATGGGTTTATGCTAAATTAGCATTCACAGTTTGATAACTGGTTAACTGGGAAGACTTGGAATGTGTGTAAAAACTGACACGACGTAATACACCATGAATGGTCTTCAACAAGGTTTTTTCTGTGAAAAATTACACTACTGCCCATACACCATGAATTGTGTCTTCAACAAGTTATTTTTTTTAGCAAACTACTAGTATAATAAGATTAGGTTTCTTAATACTTCTAGATGAATAAAACCAAACAACCACCCTTTAATTTAGATGTCCTGCCATCTAGTTTTGATAAGATAAGATTCCTGTTCAAAGCCTATCCTTGTGCATTCTAACTAAGACTACATGTGTATACACTGGTCGGTTCGTGTTCAGACTTGCCCAGACATACTTTCAAGCAAATGATAACATGGACATGATCGCATTTAGGCCTTTGGACTTGAGTAATCAACAGGTAGCAGTTAGCACATCAACTTAACATAGCCCCACACCAGCCCTGGTTGTGGTGGTAGAGAACAACGTATGAGGATCATGTACATGTCAACAGGAACACAAAACAACCATTGAGACTGACAGGCATGATGCATTTGCACTCACACTGGCACTGACTGCCTTCTGTGCTGCTCAATGTAAGCTTGTGAAAAAGGTACACTGTAGTTGATGGAGGTTTCATCACTCACAGTTTTCTATTCAATACTAATCAAACCTTGTGCGTGTGCGTGTACTTGTTAGGTGCTAAATCCAGAAAAAAGGTAACTTCTCCTGAAGCATACAGCCATGCAGAAGTTACTGCACAAAGATACTCCACTATTTATACACAGGCATATAATGCCATATATACTGAATGAACCAGTAACTAAATAAGCAAAAGATTTATTTACTGATGGTGGCGATGTCACATATTAAATTGTAATTTTAATGGGCCACCATGTTCATAATCCACACTACATAATTTATAATAATTATTCCCTGTATTTCTACATACCACTACTACCCGTAGTGAACAGCAAATGATTCATGATGTTGAACATACCTGTGACAATTAATTCATATCACAGCTGTGCTATAACATATTAAATTAAATATATGTCTGACTGCAAGAGGTGAAGCATACAGCCGACAAGATCTCAAGAATTGACAACAATTTGTTACAAACAATAACTGGCCACTTGAGGTCAGAGGGCAGACTGCCTTTTTTTTTTTTGACGAATTTGGCACAGTTTTGTGGACACTGAACGGAAGTCTTTAATTGAGTCTGTCGAGTGAGGCAGACAATGCCTGGCACCATTCCAGTCTTACAGTGGTCTAAAAGATCTACTACCATGTGATTAACAGTTGTATGTCTCAGTAAGTGAGCCATACTCCGTGACATTGCAACAACAGTCCTATCACACTGATCTACAGTTGTTGCTATATTCGATGACAGTTATCAGCCATGGTAGCCTTCCTGTCTACAAATGCACATTCTTCCTGACTACCAGTAATATCATCTTGAAGTGTCATCCTCACATATCCTGCAACATTGTTTTTCCTGCCTGTCCCTCTGTTACACCACAGGGCACATTACTAAACAAGAGAACAGTCGCTGAGATGTAGGGACGATACAAACGAGTGGACATGAAAGAAAAGAATTATTTCTGTAGAATGGAAACACATGACACTTTCAGCAGAACTGGAGAACACATAAATAGACCTATAAAATCCCTAACGTGGCATTTACAGGATTTGGAACACTTCTGCCAACTAGGTGTGAAAATGCCCACCTGTTTTCCATGTGCTGAATCGGACAGGACGAACTTTGCCATATTGCGAAAACGAGCCATCCTGGCCAAGTGCACGTAGTACACTAACTCAACAAATTAATGCTCCGGTCATACGAATGTCCACCAATGGACTACCTTTGTCCAACACAACTCATCGACTGCCACTGACTGGCTGTTTTTGTTCCAAACTAGAGTACTTCCACCAGATGGTAACCTATGTGTTAATTCATCCACTACTTCTGGTCCTGTAGTGTTGAACTGGACCCACAACTTTATGGCACAACTCAAGGCGGTCCACAGTGTTTCCTAGTCTGACCAGACGAGCTCACCATGGGAACAAGCACGCCCTGCCCGATAACTGTGTGCAAAACAACGTACTGAATGTGTTATACAAACACTGCATGTAAACACAGCATGTATGTGTATAGCGAGCCACACGAATGATAATAGAGGTGACAAATAGCTGGTGACCAGCACATTAAATAGCTGGCCCATACTTTACAGAGAGTGGATCAGGACGCTTTGGTTTTATTCAAAGAGCGACCCACAGCGCAGTGCAAACAACTTCAAGTGAAACTTCTCAAACTGTAGCAGCCATGTTAGGTTTATGACTGATCAGCAAGCACATTTAACTGTGTATTCATATTTAATGACATGTGGATGTTTAAGATTTACGTTTATGTCTTTCATTTTGCTATGGCTATAAGGTTGAAATAATGACACAGTATATGTACTTTATATATATATATATATATATGCTAATATAAGCAGTCTAAGGTCTATCATATCGGCAAATTGCCCATATGAAATTATGCTGTTCTCATAAGAAAACTATGTAGCACACATATCGATCTAGAATGCTGTACATTAAACAACTACCTGTAATGATTATTGTTGAACTGAAATGTATCAAATATCAACAAACTACTTACAACTAATGGCAAAATGTTATTCCTATCAAAACTAATCAAAATCTTATGCTATGAAGTCATAAAAACTAAAAAAATATCAGTACATTGGAAATAATTGATTATGCACATGTATTTACCTACCAAGTTGTTGCAAAAATGTTGCATCCAACATTCAGTGTTTAATTAACAAGATACCCCATAAAATCGTAATAACGTCAATCAATTTATAAAAAATTCCTGTCAGAAAATCAGGTATTTAAATACAAATGTCTTGACTAAAAATTTAAACATATGCACTAATATCTGGCAAAGCCCCATGTAGAAAAACATCAACAGAGCCTTCTTATATGGCATATGGTCTTAGAACACCAAGATAGATAAAAACGTAACTTTAGATTAAGACTGTCTGGTTAACTGCAGCTGAAGATACTACTACACTACATGTATTCTTAAACATATCATGTCCTTAATTCTCTAAAAAATTGAAGGTATGTGGTGTTATGTCAGCTAATTTACACTGTTCATAACTTGAATGTATTGCCCACAAAACCTTCAAATCATGTTCAAAACCAAAGGTAAACACAATTAAAGCGAAATGGATTGGCTTGGCTGAAAATTCCTGGAATTGCTCATTAATTGGTACAAAAGTGCAAACTGATACTGTACAACCAGCACAGGTGAAGCAGGCCATTTGTGGGGCAAAGTACATTGTACAACTGATTCAACAACCTTCCCGCCAATTACTTCTGACATATGATGATTCCAGATAACAGAATATAGTCCCTTTAATTCACAGCAAAACATGCCTTTAATCCAGCAGTGCCAGCCCAGTGACTCCCTGTGATTCACAGTGGGCCTACTGCACTTACCTGTTCTTCCTGACTAATGATCTTGAAGTGGCTGTGCATCTCTCTCTGCCTCAAGTACCCTACAGCTCTGTTTTCATGCCCTTCCATTGTACCACAAATGGGAAAACAATTAAGATATTAAAAAATTAACTAATTGAAATGTTGCTTTCAACCCAGTGTTGCTCTCATTATAACCTGTTTAGAACTAACGCAACATGTGACATTACGGCCGGTATCACATAACAACCAAACAGAAACGTCTTGTTGCATGCCAACAAAAAAGAAATTTAATTAAATCAGTATGTAAATGACCCGGGGCTCATGAAATACTTATCAACACAGCGGTCACAGACATCTGCTCCTAGCAACACTAGCTTTGTTTACACATAAACCATGCAGGTGTGCTGTAGTGTTTTATGTTGACTCTACTAATTAAGAGGTAATGTGAAATTGTTAATTAGAGAAAACAAAATAAGAAAAAACTAACTATAGTACTGTGCTCAGACAATTGAGTTATTCAAAATGTTCAGTAAATAAATAATTCATATGAATAACTAAGGTAACGTTGTCAAAAGGTCTGACCGTTAAATGTCAATTATTCACTGCAGTAGGATTTTATATTTTTATAATAATGTAACTCATTTATTTTCATTTCATAGAAGAGATCAAACATGACAACAACCATACATTATCTGTCAAGCCATTTATTGACACAACTGGCCAAAGCTGGTTCACTACTATCCAGTAGATGTCTTCACTTTCCACACTGCTATCATTTCACTAGAATGTACCAGGTGGCAGCACTCTCTCAACCATACCCTGTAGCCGTGATGTTATGTACTCTGCCTAAATATGCAGATATTTGTTTGGGAATCATCTACAAATGATGTACACATACAGGTGTTTACAAAATAACCACCCCTCACCCCTTTCTCTGTTATCCACACTGTATGCATAAGGTCTTGACACCGTCCCCTGTATGCATATTATTAGGAATGTCTTATAGTCACTCCTGGTCAATAATAGACTGGTCCTTTCTGCAGTATATGTAGCATGTCTGCCTTGTATATGGCACAGCATAGCTGAGATCACATTCTCTACATGTGTATGCACATCAGCATTTGGTGTGTGTGTGTGTGTGTGTGTGTGTGTGTGTGTGTGTGTGTGTGTGTGTGTGTGTGTGTGTGTGTGTGTGTGTGTGTTTGCAGAATACGCCAATCAGCATGTGTCTCCATTAGTATCCAGTAGAGGGCAACACATGTACTCTTCTATATGATATCAGCGTGTAACCAACTTCTCCCACCTGAACACTCTCCATTAGTCGACACTTGTTAGAAAAAACTGTACAAAACTATTTCAAATATTTGATTAATAGGTATTATTTCTTCCTTTGATTATGCATTGTACACATGTTGCAGCATACATAATCCACTAACTTACTGCCTTAATTATGTGAAGGATCAAACTGGCACATATCCAACAGTCTAGTACGTACACGGACCAAACACGATTTCCATTGTTTTGACTGCTATTATTCAAATGTGGATTGTGCTGCACCTTATATACGAGTGGATCACCCTGTTCACATGTCACGGCAAAACCTGATATGTGAACAGGCAAATGAGAGTCAACTTGAAAGAGGAATGTAATAAACAACTGGTATAAAGTCATGAATAACATTACACAGCCCCATCGCAGCCATGACAGTATTCTCTTTATTTACATATAAATCTACGCAAGTTGTGTTTGCTGGAACTAATACTGCCACTATACTGGAATGTACATATGTATACTATAACTCATGGTAAAGTATATAAAACAGACATGCTCAATGTTATCTTCTCATGCTCAAGGTACAAGCTTAGTATGTAAAATCACTGTCTAAAAATTAGAGATATTAATATCTATCAGTTCTCACTGTATCATTTCTATTGAAGTTCTGTAAATAACTAAATATATGAGTAGACTTTTATTTGATATGTCTAATCAATACTGTCTTCTAAGATGTGTAGTACATGTGTGGGGTGTCCATGATCAGGGTGCTGTCAATATGGTGTCAACACATAGGGTGTCCACAGAGAGGGTGTTGTCAACAGGGTGCTCTCAGAAGGGGTGCTGTTAATACGGTCACACAGTCCTTAGATCGGGTGTTATAAACTTAGGGTGTCCCTAGATGGGATATATGCTGTCAACAGGGTGCTCATAAAAGGGATGGTATCAAAGGGTGTCCACTAAGAGGGTGTTGTCAGTAGGGTGCTCATAAAAGGGACGGTATCAAAGGGTGTCAACTAAGAGGGTGTTGTCAGTAGGGTGCTCATAAAAGGGACGGTATCAAAGGGTGTCAACTAAGAGGGTGTTGTCAGTAGGGTGCTCATAAAAGGGACGGTATCAAAGGGTGTCAACTAAGAGGGTGTTGTTAGTAGGGTGCTCATAAAAGGGACGGTATCAAAGGGTGTCAACTAAGAGGGTGTTGTTAGTAGGGTGCTCATAAAAGGGACGGTATCAAAGGGTGTCAACTAAGAGGGTGTTGTCAGTAGGGTGTTCATAGAAGGGATGGTGTCAAAGGGTGTCAACTAAGAGGGTGTTGTCAGTAGGGTGTTCATAGAAGGGATGGTGTCAAAGGGTGTCAACTAAGAGCGTGTTGTCAGTAGGGTGTTCATAGAAGGGATGGTATCAAAGGGTGTCAACTAAGGGGGTGTTGTCAGTAGAGTGTTCATAGAAGGGATGGTATCAAAGGGTGTCCACTTAGGGGGTGTTGTCAGTAGGATGTTCATAGAAGGGATGGTATCAAAGGGTGTCCATTAAGAGGGTGTTCTCAGTAGGGTGTTCATAGAAGGGATGGTATCAAAGGGTGTCAACTAAGAGGGTGTTGTCAGTAGGGTGTTCATAGAAGGGATGGTATCAAAGGGTGTCAACTAAGAGGGTGTTGTCAGTAGGGTGTTCATAGAAGGGATGGTATCAAAGGGTGTCAACTAAGAGGGTGTTGTCAGTAGGGTGTTCATAGAAGGGATGGTATCAAAGGGTGTCAACTAAGAGGGTGTTGTCAGTAGGGTGTTCATAGAAGGGATGGTATCAAAGGGTGTCAACTAAGAGGGTGTTGTCAGTAGGGTGTTCATAGAAGGGATGGTATCAAAGGGTGTCAACTAAGAGGGTGTTGTCAGTAGGGTGTTCATAGAAGGGATGGTATCAAAGGGTGTCCACTAAGGGGGTGTTGTCAGTAGAGTGTTCATAGAAGGGATGATATCAAAGGGTGTCCATTAAGAGGGTGTTGTCAGTAGAGTGTTCATAGAAGGGATGGTATCAAAGGGTGTCCACTAAAGGGGTGTTCTCAGTAGGGTGTTCATAGAAGGGATGGTATCAAAGGGTGTCCTCTAAGAGGGTGTTGTCAGTAGGATGTTCTTAGAAGGGATGGTATCAAAGGGTGTCCACTAAAGGGGTGTTCTCAGTAGGGTGTTCATAGAAGGGATGGTATCAAAGGGTGTCCTCTAAGAGGGTGTTGTCAGTACGGTGTTCATAGAAGGGATGGTATCAAAGGGTGTCCACTAAGAGGGTGTTGTCAGTAGGATGTTCTTAGAAGGGATGGTATCAAAGGGTGTCCACTAAAGGGGTGTTCTCAGTAGGGTGTTCATAGAAGGGATGGTATCAAAGGGTGTCCTCTAAGAGGGTGTTGTCAGTAGGGTGTTCATAGAAGGGATGGTATCAAAGGGTGTCCACTAAGAGGGTGTTGTCAGTAGGGTGTTCATAGAAGGGATGGTATCAAAGGGTGTCCACTAAGGGGGTGTTGTCAGTAGGGTGTTCATAGAAGGGATGGTATCAAAGGGTGTCCACTAAGAGGGTGTTGTCAGTAGGGTGTTCATAGAAGGGATGGTATCAAAGGGTGTCCTCTAAGAGGGTGTTGTCAGTAGGGTGTTCATAGAAGGGATGGTATCAAAGGGTGTCCTCTAAGAGGGTGTTGTCAGTAGGGTGTTCATAGAAGGTATGGTATCAAAGGGTGTCCATTAAGAGGGTGTTGTCAGTAGGGTGTTCATAGAAGGGATGGTATCAAAGGGTGTCCTCTAAGAGGGTGTTGTCAGTAGGGTGTTCATAGAAGGGATGGTATCAAAGGGTGTCCTCTAAGAGGGTGTTGTCAGTAGGGTGTTCATAGAAGGTATGGTATCAAAGGGTGTCCATTAAGAGGGTGTTGTCAGTAGGGTGTTCATAGAAGGGATGGTATCAAAGGGTGTCCTCTAAGAGGGTGTTGTCAGTAGGGTGTTCATAGAAGGGATGATATCAAAGGGTGTCCTCTAAGAGGGTGTTGTCAGTAGGGTGTTCATAGAAGGGATGGTATCAAAGGGTGTCCTCTAAGAGGGTGTTGTCAGTAGGGTGTTCATAGAAGGGATGGTATCAAAGGGTGTCCACTAAGAGGGTGTTGTCAGTAGGGTGTTCATAGAAGGGATGGTATCAAAGGGTGTCCTCTAAGAGGGTGTTGTCAGTAGGGTGGTCATAGACGGGATGGTATCAAAGGGTGTCCACTAAGGGGGTGTTGTCAGTAGGGTGTTAATAGAAGGGATGGTGTCAAAGGGTGTCCACTAAGGGGGTGTTGTCAGTAGGGTGTTAATAGAAGGGATGGTGTCAAAGGGTGTCCACTAAGAGGGTGTTGTCAGTAGGGTGTTCATAGAAGGGATGGTATCAAAGGGTGTCTACTAAGGGGGTGTTGTCAGTAGGGTGTTCATAGAAGGGATGGTGTCAAAGGGTGTCCACTAAGAGGGTGTTGTCAGTAGGGTGTTCATAGAAGGGATGGTGTCAAAGGGTGTCCACTTAGGGGGTGTTATCAGTAGGGTGTTCATAGAAGGGATGGTATCAAAGGGTGTCCACTAAGGGGGTGTTGTCAGTAGGGTGTTAATAGAAGGGATGGTGTCAAAGGGTGTCCACTAAGGGGGTGTTGTCAGTAGGGTGTTAATAGAAGGGATGGTGTCAAAGGGTGTCCACTAAGAGGGTGTTGTCAGTAGGGTGTTCATAGAAGGGATGGTATCAAAGGGTGTCTACTAAGGGGGTGTTGTCAGTAGGGTGTTCATAGAAGGGATGGTGTCAAAGGGTGTCCACTAAGAGGGTGTTGTCAGTAGGGTGTTCATAGAAGGGATGGTGTCAAAGGGTGTCCACTTAGGGGGTGTTATCAGTAGGGTGTTCATAAAAGGGATGGTATCAAAGGGTGTCAACTAAGAGGGTGTTATCAGTAGGGTGTTCATAGTAGAAGGGATGGTATCAAAGGGTGTCCACTAAGAGGGTGTTATCAATAGGATGTTCACAGAAGGGGTGGTATCAAAGGGTGTCCACTAAGAGGGTGTTATCAATAGGATGTTCACAGAAGGGATGGTATCAAAGGGTGTCAACAAAGGGGGTGTTGTCAATAGGGTGTTCATAGAAGGGATGGTATCAAAGGGTGTCCACTAAGGGGGTGTTGTCAATAGGATGTTCATAGAAGGGATGGTATCAAAGGGTGTCCACTAAGGGGGTGTTGTCAGTAGAGTGTTCATAGAAGGGATGGTATCAAAGGGTGTCCACTAAGTTGGTGTTGTCAGTAGGGTTTTCATAGAAATTATCGAATGTGAAATAATGTACAATTTTGAAATAATCGTTTGAATTCTCCTATAAATAAAACAATGAGTAATTGTTTAAAAAAATCAAATGTACTGTCAAAACCACATAAATGTAAACTAACTATGTTAAGAATGACAACATATATAACAAGCCTACTTGAAAATTATTTATTACACGTCCCATTACCATTGGACTAATTAGATGGCTTGGCAGATTTACAAGGATTAAGCGAGTAAGTATGTTAATCTCTTGGCAGATTTGCCTAGGTTCAGTAATACTGAATGCACAAGTCCCACTTAGTTGTCTACGTGTGGCTCTTCTCAAATACAGGTTTATCTCTACCAGACCTTGGTCTGCTCAGCATATAAACCGTACCAATAATTGTGTTAGATCGTAGCCACCATGTAAGCAGTTTGCACAGTACATGTGAAAAGTCACAGTAAGCCATCATAACATACAGGCATGATATGCAGCATTATAATTACTACTACTCTAGATAAAAGTTCAACCTTAGTACAGACTCAAATATATTATGGAGACTTTATTGTATAGATATCCTTTCTATTTTCATGTTTTACTCGTACATGTGTGACTTGTAGATTTATTATTATAACATTATTATAAAATCTATATTGTATGATTCCATGTATGATTAATTGTGATGAGTATATGCGCCTATGAACAGGCTGGTCCTGGTGCTACAGCACTCTAGAAATGTTTTTAATAAGAATATGTGTATTTACTCATAGAAAGTAACAAACTAAGAAACACTAATTCATAAACACACCCTCACTGACTCACACACACTCATTCACTCCCCCTGACACACACACACACGCACACATGCATACACACTCATTTATACATGAAAACACTCCTTCACTCACCAACTCACTCTCCTATTCAATGACTCACACATACACACACCGCATGCATCCATCCATACGTGCAAACATATGCACACCCACATGAATGCACACATGAAGACACATGCACACTTATGCATACACATCACACAGACACCCATAAACACCCATAAACACACACACACACACACACACCTACGTACACATGCACACACCTATAGACACACCTACACACACACACCTATACACACACACACGCACGCACGCATGCGCGCATGCACGCACACACACACACACACACACACTTTGTTCAAGGCCCACCTGAGTCACCTTTGGTGTATTAAAGTAGGTTAAATTATTCATGCACATGTGCAGTTCACTCTAACAATGTAATAATTAATGCTCCTAGATGTCTATAGCAACAATTGTAGGTACAGTTCCATGTGCTGTATGACACAGCTACCTGCTGGTTGTCATGTGGGCTGACAGGTGTGATTTATCTACAGAATCAATCACCCATGCAACATTCTATGCAGACATGTTTACTTTGAGTGTTCTTTCCATAAGCTCATATGTACACTCCAGTGGCAAAGTAAAGATCATCACTCTATGTCCTCTCTTCTGTGTATCTAGCTAAATCGACCAGTCAACTTTGCTTCAAATGGAAGGCTAATATGCAGCAGTGTACAAATATCACTTGTTGAATGAATGTGGCAATATTTGCAGGTGTTAATCCAACGTCAAGTAATGACAGATATGACTACTGGAAGTAATGACAAAATCATATTCGATAGTAGGCAATGATTTGTTTTAGACAGGCCTTATGAGTATTTCTATACTCAATAAGTTACGTAAAATAATCAGAGATCTCATATAACATTGATCTCCTTGAGATATTATCACAGTTATTGAAACAGCAGCCGAGACTACTTGGTCGAGTTCAATACATCATTGTAACAACGAACTGTGACACTCGTCTTATCAGCATGGGAGAATGCTAAGACAGGATAGCCCCGGGATAAAAACAGCATTTTCACAACTTGTTGTCACTTAGTTGCTTATGTAACTTTCTTTATGGCTCTTACAAGTAAGAAGGAAGCACTGAAATCCAAAGTTCCCATCTACTTCGAACTCTTTAATAAATTGCAGCTGCAGAATACTTGACTCTCGTAACTCTCTCATAACTCTCTATTTAATATATACTGTATAAAACATGTACATGCATGCACAAAAAAACACTTAAAGGAGAGCTGCATGTAGTATTAAAACAATGCTAGTCAATTATATGAATATCTGATAACGAAACTGTTTACTTGCAATTAGTGATCATGCATTATTTCAATTACACAGGTAATTTGATAGACTAATACACTGTGAGAGAGTTACAGGCATCAGGCGCTGTAGACAGTAGATGGTCTACTGACATGTTCTTACAGATTCATAACTTATTAACACTGTAACCCGGGTCAAACCATGACAACGTGTGGCTATGTTAATATTCATACAGCACAATACACATGATGTATTCGAAGTAATGTGTGTATTAATTATGTAAACATACCACCCGCAATCATAATCGTTGCTGTGAACTCTACTACATACACAAGGACATCATAATTATCATGGATATAATATATATGGCCCAAAGTTGGCTATGTCCATAGCTTTATGCAGAGATCCACCCATCTTTTTGGAGGGGTACAAATATCAGTGAACGATTAAAACAATGAAGGAGCAAAAAAAGATACAACTAATAAAATACCAGTGCTCGTATCATTATAACTGTGATTTTTAAAGAATGAATGTGTGATCAAGTGAGCTTAATTTTCAACCACATTCATGGGTGAATTTACAGACATGAATAATTAAGTTCTGCCAAATATGTTGCATGTGAGCACAACTGAATGAACGAAGTCACACTTAACTGTAATAACTTGTATTGTTCATTTCATAGGATAACTTGGTCACAAACAGTATAACATAAACACTAGGTAAGCGAGTGTGAGAGAGGATCAGCAGGTGCAGCTGGATAAGAATAAATGACATCTGACACTGAGTACGTCAGCAAAACCAAAGTGTGCACATTCAGCACAAAGCTGGGTGTAAGAGTGGAATTTTATTTTTACCTTTTGCCAATTTACAAACACATCTAAGATATTTGTGTTTTACTTTATGATATCACACAATCAGCAGGAAATAAACATGACTGCATACGTTTGTTAAGGAAATAGTAACCATATAATATGTGAATGATTGTGTAATATTGAGAAAATTGCTTCATCATGAACATATAATATCACACTCTGAATTAAGCCACAACATTCAGTGCTATATGTGTTTCTTTATAATAGAATAGTGTTAATACATATATTTTTATTTTTCATTTTTATTGTAATAATATATTAATAGTGATATATTATAATGGTTTACTGTATTGTAACTATTGTTGTATTGTAATACTTACTAAAAATTTCTCCTATGGGCTATAGTCACATATGCTACTTTTCACAGTTCAGACACAACATTAACTGCAGTCTATCCCCGGAAGAAAACTTTCAACTGAGCCTAATGTTCCACTGCAACAACATCCACACATTTCCACCTCAAGGCTCTCATCAACAAGATTAGAAATTGCAATTAGAAACCACCGTAGAACAAACGCCAGTTGCAATTTGCCATTCTGCATGTGCTGACCCAGAGTGCCAAGTATCAACAACCTTCAATTGCCCCAGGTGTGGAGAAATGTGATAGGTGTTAGCCAGAGAGTGATTAAAACCCACCAGGACCAGAGGGTCACCTGTTATTTCAGCAAGTATTGTGTGGTCATGGTTCCTTCAATGAGCCAATCAATAGGCACACGGAAGATCACAATGAATATTTATCGACACTTGAACAGTGTGCTTTTGTTCATGTAATATCCAGCGTTTGACAATCAATAGCCTCCTTCCTATGAGCACGACACATGCAACGACCGAGGACCTGGTTGCAATTCATAGCGATAAATTATTATCATTATTAGTGTGCATTAAGGCTACAGTAAATTTTATTTTCCATCAGCTATATTTGGATCAATAGTTAATTAAATATTGTTATATTCTGGAATTCAATCACCCTGGAGGTCCAACCATGTTCACAGGGAATCCACCCTGGGCAGTTTGTGTACACACATTTCTGATATCATAGCAACTAAGAAACCCATGCAACCTGATACTAAATCTATGATCAGGCATATCATATTCCATACAGTTATTTGCGGTTTACCAGACAACTACCACAGATCAGCTTTTGTCCTGCAACTTAATCCTAATCTTGGACGGAACTCAGTAGACATAAAAACGGATCTAACAATTCCTTGCCAACTATGCACTGCATGTTAGTGCACGAATCAATTCAAACTAGCTAGTTGGTAGGTAAAGATAACTGTAAAACGCATTTACATCACATTACATGCAATATATTAAGTAAAATCCAACCTAATCACAAATGTGAGGTTTTTTATTACACTTCCCAATTATATGCACTAAAATAGTAACAAATAGATAATTATGTATTTGTATTCAAAATGTTACATATCTCAAAATGACTTTTCTTTCACACGTTAATATGTATTAATTAATTACTTTTATTTGTACGTATGCAGGAAGGTGTATGAAAATGTTATATAACAACTAACAAGTACAAAATAACACTTTGTATATACAATATTGAACAAAACAACAATATTTATGTAAACAATGCCAACCCTACGAAATGTCATGCAATTATTTTGATCATACCATTCTTGTTTTTTCAGGTACCTTTGACAATAATTTGTACAAGAGAATATACCAAAAAATGGTTTGTACTTTATAAGCAAACTATACCAGCCAAGCCTACTGGATTTCCAGATTTTTTAGATTTTTGTGAATCTCTTGGTAGTTATTACAAATCTCCTAGACTTTTGCTTCAGATATCCTACAACAATCCCTGTCTTTCAATGTTCAATGACTTTAATTCCACAGGACAGATACATAATGAATCATAATATATAAACAGATGTTTGGTTCTCATATAGATCTACAACATCAACCCTTCCAAATCCACTCCAATAGATCAGATATGTTGCAATTAACAATGCATAAATAGGACCAAACTGTTGAGAATGAGACTCATGTATTATTTTGAATTTTTATAGTTCTAAATTCAAGATCCTGTAACATAGTGGTGCAAACTGTTTCTGCTTTATGCACTCATAATTTCTTATTATTTCCAACAATTTCAGAAATAATTCTGCAACATATATACATTTTATTAACAATTAACATAAACCATGTATTTCATTAATAGCATGCAAACAAAGCATCAATTAAGTTTTTTAAGTACTTAAACACATACAATATTCATAAAAAATAATACCTGGGTAAATTTTGTTTAGTTCTAGTAGTTAGTATAATATTAAGCGATTATCACAATGCAGCAGAAGAGATGGGGTTGACTTTTTTAGAGTAGACTTAATTTACTGTGCTAGTTTGGACAATAATCATAGCATATTATGACCAATTGTGTTCCTTTTTGCCATTTTTACTAAACTGTCAAATGTTACTGTGCATTTATGCTAAATTTCTAAACCATATTTTTTCCAGTTGCAAAACATTGTTTTGAGTTATGTAGTTATAAAAATATACCGGCGAAATACAAATCTCATTGATGAAGACGCCTGCGACAAAATGTTTAAGTCGTACCTGATTTTGCCTAGCCATAAATTAGCATTTTAAGGCTGATCCTTTTTTAGTATCTGACTAGTTTAGAACAGCGGTTCCCAAACTACTGTATGAGGGGTTTTCCAGTGGGTACACGAAGGGTTAGCTGAAAGTAAGGATTTTGGCATTTTGTGTGAAATACGTGTTCGAATGTTGTATCAAAGACAGAGAGACTTAGTCCATGACCATGGACGGTCACAAAAGACACATGGAAGAGATTTGGAGTCGATGTTACAGTTTCGATAAGAAAGACAAGTCAAGGGCATCTTCTGAGATGCCTCCAAATTATTTTAAGACCAGCCCGGCCCCAGGCCGAGGGGTTATCGTTGTTATATAATATAAATAATTATAATAATGTAATAATACTAATAATATAATTTACATTATGTTACTATGTTAAAAAAGATGGTGGTACCCCGAAGATCGTCTCAGACTCAGACCCGGGCTCAGCCCCAGGCTGTGGCCTGTAGCTGTACGCGGTAAGAAGCAGCTTGCATGGCCAGGCCAAGGGAACCACTGGCCTAGTCTAGCCCCGGCCTAGTCTAGAATAGACGCTGAATACAGAATGGCGAAACACGAAAGCCTGTCTGACGTACTCACATACCACTCAGTCAAATGAACTGTGTACTGTCAAGTGTCAACAAGTTTGTAACATCGGCAACTAAACTCCATACGTGCACGAAAAAAACTGTCATAACAAATAAGAACTATAATGGATTTTTAAGTGACGCCCTTTTACTTGCAAAAGGTCGCCGTTGTGACACTTGTAGAACGAAACGTCTCCGCTACAAAACTAATTCATACCCACTTGTTGTGATGCACGAGCAATTCGTTCATCATTATACATACAGTTTAATACACTAAATTTTTTATATTTCAATGAATGACACTTGGTGACAATTTAATGGTTATGTTTCAAGATGAACAATAAGCTACATGAATCTCCCAGAAACTGGTTAGGTAACTTTTTCAATGGTAACATTTTCACCATACACCGCATGGCACCCTGATGGCGTCGTTGCCAGGTTCGATACGCAAGGCCACGCTAAATTTAGAATAAAAACATGTTGAATGCGATCATCGCGAAGAACAGTCAGCAAACACGCCAGCATGTTTGTCCTTGAAAACATCAAATCATCAACAAGTATACAGCACTGAACCCACCTGTTTTTCCTTGATATGTTCTCCAGGGGCTAGAGCCGCAAGCCGTGACTTGCCAGCGCTCGAAGTTCTCCCTCCGCCGTGTAAACGGCCTGTTGTGGGCGCGGGTGACTTGGATTTGTCTGACATGTTCCTATTGTACCCGCTTACAATTCATGTCCTCCTAAGTTCTGGTCATTGGTTTTAAAAATGCTGCACAGCTACTCCGCTTAAAAACTTGGTAAACACCGCGGCCCCAAACTTCGTAGAAGTTGACCAACCGGCCGTATCGGAAGCCGCCAGTTGTTTACATGTTGCACGGCAACCGGGCATTTGCATACGTGTGGACCGGTCGGCGTGCTTTCACTCGGTCGGCACGGGTGCGGCCTGTTTGTCAGAGTTTGTCCCAGGAGACCGAGACACCGCTACCCTACCACAATCGGAACCAGGAAACAGATTGGACGGTCATTTTTAATGTATACGATTACGCAGGCATAGCCTGGCTTAGTTAGGGCAGGTTACATACTTGTTTGCAGTGCATTACTTCCCCATTAGCCACGACTGCATGTTCACTGTTGCATGACCATGGCTGTGGTTAATAAAATAACCAGCTTATAGTTTGTTATTACAAGCATAATAAAAGTCAGATTGTCTATAATACATTTCCCACACAAAAGTTTACTGAAGAGGGGATTTGGACATATTTTGTGATAGATTAGTATTAAGTACTAACACTCGGTGTCATTGATCTATTATAACATGTATTATCATGGGGGATTTTAACCATGGGCATATAAAGTGGACATCTCTACAGAGTCCTGGGAGAGAGGATCAAGAGTTTTTAAATTTAGTACAAGATAGTTTCCTTTTTCAACATGTGTTAGAACCAACCAGGGACAAGAACGTGTTGGACATAGTTTTGAGCTCACAGAAGGAATTTGTTGATAATGTCAATATATGTGAGCCACTGGGATGTAGTGATCATAACCAGATACATTTTATCATCAAAGTAAAAGGAGAACGGAACAGAAAAATACGGTACAGGAAAAATTTTCACAAAGGAAGATATAAGGACATGAGGGAATATTTAGCGAAGATAGACTGGAATAACACACTGAAGAATAAGACAGCAACAGAATGCTGGAATATCTTAAAGAGGGAAATTGACTGCGTCGTTGACAAATTTGTCCCCTTGAAAAAACAGGGGAAAAGGTCAAAGAAGAAACACTTATCGAAGGAAGCCATTAGAAAAATCAAGTACAAGCAAATGATGTGGAAGACATAGACATACTGGAAGTGATGAAGACTATGCCATTTATAAAGAAGCACTTAATCAAGCTACAGCTGAAATTAGAAATTCGAAGAGAAACTATGAACAAAAAATAGCTTTCAACATAAAACATGACAGCAAGAGTTTTTATGCGTATGTTCGAAGTAAACAGAAAGTTCAAGATAAGGTCGGGCCACTAGAAGGTAGTGATGGAAACATAATAACGGAGGGATTCTTAATGGCAGAAAACCTAAATGAATACTTTAGTTCGGTGTTTACCAGGGAAGATATTAGTACATTACCAGTACTAGAGACTAAGTTCGAAGGGAGAGAGTGTGACTATTTAGGACAACTAACTGTAACCCCAAAAATGGTAGCTATGAAAATAAGAGATATGAAGGATAATAAATCACCAGGAGTGGATGGGATTCCTCCCAAATTACTACTGGAAATTGTAGAACAAATTAGCATACCACTTGCAACAGTGTTCAATTTGGCATTAGAGGAAGGAGTGGTTCCGGTAGAATGGAAAGAAGCAAACATCATACCATTATTTAAAAAAGGATCAAGAAGCAAGTCAGAGAACTATAGACCAGTGAGTTTAACATCGGTGATTTGTAAACTATTAGAAAGACTAATTAAAGATCACTTGGTTGATTTTCTTGTTAAAAATAAATTGATAAACACATCTCAACATGGGTTTTTAAAAGCGAGGTCATGCTTAACAAATATGTTATGTTTTTTGGAAGATGTCACAAAGTGGGTAGATGAGGGATCACCAGTAGATATAATCTACTTAGATTTTAAAAAAGCCTTTGACAAAGTGCCACACCAAAGATTACTATTTAAACTAAAGGCCCATGGCATAGGAAATAGTATGATTAACTGGATAGAAAAATGGCTTATTGATAGAAGACAAAGAGTAGTAGTTGATGGGGAGGTTTCAAATTGGAAATCTGTTTTGAGTGGAGTACCGCAAGGATCAGTATTGGGACCTATTTTATTCTTAATATATATCAATGATTTGGATGATGACATAACAAGCAAGGTGTTGAAGTTTGCGGACGACACAAAAGTGTTTAGGAAAATAAAAAGTGATGCAGATAGACAGCATTTACAAGATTTAACAAGATTGCCACCTAGAGAATCAACTCAAGATGGCAGGTGGACAAGGAAGCCCTTTGGCTTATCGAGAGTCCAACCTATCTATCTAAATGTACCCCGCCCTTCTTAGGTACATGTCAATTTTATTTTTAAACATATTAACACTACTAGCACCTACACAATCAGCCGATAATCTGTTCCATTCATTTACTGTTCTTTGTGAAAATGAAAATTTTCTAATATCTAATCTACACTGCTTCTTTGCTAATGTAACTCCATGTCCTCTAGTCCTTCTCTCTTCCTTAACTGAGAAAAAAATATTTCTGTCAATATTTTCATACCCATTCAATATTTTAAAAACTTCTATCTGATCTCCTCGCAGTCTCCTGGTTTCTAGTGTTGTTAATCCACATTCTTTTAGACGCATTTCATAACTAATATTCCTGAGTTTTTGTATCATTTTGGTTGCTCTTCTTTGTACTCTTTCTAGCATATCAATATCCTTCTTGCGATAAGGCCTCCATGCCTGTATGCAATATTCTAAATGAGGCCTAACTATTGTTTTGTACAGTGGTATTATTAGTTCTTTTTCCTTGTACACTATATTTCGTCTAATTAATCCAAGAATTTGGCTTCCCTTCGCTGCTGCAATTGCACACTGTTCTGATACCTTCATATCAGCACTAATAGTTAACCCTAAGTCCTTTTCCTTTATGGTAGTATTTAGTACAGTATCACCCATTGTATATTGTGCATCTTCATTCCCATGTCCTGTGTGGAGGCACTTACACTTCCCATAATTAAACAGCATTTGCCACTTCTCAGACCATTCGGTCAACTTATTTAGATCATCTTGTAATTGCTGTCTATCTGCATCACTTTTTATTTTTCTGAACACTTTTGTATCATCCGCAAACTTCAACACCTTGCTTGTTATATCATCATCCAAATCATTGATATATATTAAGAACAAAATAGGTCCCAATACTGATCCCTGCGGTACTCCACTCAAAACCGATTTCCAGTTTGAAACCTCCCCATCAACTACTACTCTTTGTCTTCTATCAATAAGCCATTTTTCTATCCAGTTAATCATAACATTGCCTATGCCATGGGCCTTCAGTTTAAGTAGTAATCTTTGATGTGGCACTTTGTCAAAAGCTTTTTTAAAATCTAAGTATATTATATCTACTGGTGATCCCTCATCTACCCACTTTGTGACATCTTCCAAAAAACATAAGATATTTGTTAAGCATGACCTCGCTTTTAGAAACCCATGTTGAGATGGGTTAATCAAGTTATTTTTAACAAGAAAATCAACCAAGTGATCTTTAATTAGTCTTTCTAATAGTTTACAAATCACTGATGTTAAACTCACTGGTCTATAGTTCTCTGACTTGCTTCTTGATCCTTTTTTAAATAATGGTATGATGTTTGCTTCTTTCCATTCTAACGGAACTACTCCTTCCTCTAATGCCAAATTGAACACTGTTGCAAGTGGTATGCTAATTTGTTCTACAATTTCCAGTAGTAATTTGGGAGGAATGCCATCCACTCCAGGTGACTTATTATCCTTCATATCCCTTATTTTCTTAGCTACCATTTTTGGTGTTACAATTAGTTGTCCTAAATAGTCTGACTCTCTCCCTTCGAATTTAGTCTCTGGTACTGGTAATGCACTAATATCTTCCCTGGTAAATACCGAACTAAAGTATTCATTTAGGTTTTCTGCCATTAAGAATCCCTCTGTTATTATGTTTCCATCACGATCTTCTAGAGGTCCGACCTTATCCTGAACTTTCTGTTTACTTCGAACATACGCATAAAAACTCTTGCTGTCATGTTTTATATTAAAAGCTATAAGATGATCTAAATAAGTTGATAGAATGGTCTGAGAAATGGCAAATGCTGTTTAACTTTGGAAAGTGTAAGTGCCTCCACACAGGACATGGGAATGAAAATGCACAATATACAATGGGTGGTACTGTACTAAATACTACTGTAAAGGAAAAGGACTTAGGTTTAACCATTAGTGCTGACATGAAGGTATCAGAGCAGTGTGGAATTGCAGCAGCGAAGGCAAACCAAATTCTTGGATTAATTAGGCGAAATATAGTATACAAAGAAAAAGAACTAATAATACCGCTTTATAAAACAATAGTTAGGCCTCATTTAGAATATTGTATACAAGCATGGAGGCCATATCGCAAGAAGGATATTGATATGCTAGAAAGAGTACAAAGGAGAGCAACAAAAATGATACCAAAACTCAGGAATATTAGTTATGAAATGCGTCTAAAAGAATGTGGTCTAACAACACTAGAAACCAGAAGATTGAGAGGAGATCAGATTGAGGTTTTTAAAATATTGAATGGGTATGAAAATATTGACAGAAATATTTTTTTCACGGTCAAGGAAGAGAGAAGGACTAGAGGACATGGAGTTGCATTAGCAAAGAAGCAGTGTAGACTAGATATTAGAAAATTTTCATTTTCCCAAAGAATAGTAAACGAATGGAACAAATTATCAGCTGATTGTGTAGGTGCTAGAAGTGTTAATATGTTTAAAAATAAAATTGACATATACCTAAGACGGGCAGGGTATACTTAGATAGATAGGTTGGACTCTTGATAAGCCAAACGGCTTCCTTGTCCACCTGCCATCTAGAGTTGATTCTCTAGGTGGCAATCTTGTTAAATCTTGTTAAACATGTCACGTTGTGATGTCGTTACTGCACCCAGACAATGCAGCAATACCTTGGCCTATAACCACAAATTATGTAATGGGAGTGTATCTCAAATTACACAAACCATATGGCCTATTACAGGACAGTTCTGTCAACTGTAATTTCATTAAAAAACCTCGATATTTATGTCAAGTCCCAACCCAAGGGAATTCTTATTCAGATGAGGATAAGGCTGTAATTAAATTATCCATGCACACAAATGCTTGCACCAAAATTCCGTAAGTGTAAGAGTTTGGAACTTAATTGCTACAAAAGTAACAATTCTCACATTATGTGATTGTATAAATGCTGGTAAAATGTCCTTGAACATGGAAGGATACATTTCCATAAAGATCCTTCTTAACACAGCTAACTTTACTCACCTCACTGATTTTTTAATCTAATCAGAAAAAAGTAACCTTATCTAAACATTGATAAGCAACTTAATTTAGTTTATTCCAAAAGTTTGAATAAGAGTATAGAAATGATTAACCTACAAGCACAGGCCATCACAAGTGTATCTAGTATTTCACAGAGGGGGCCAAAATAATGCAAATCTTGACTCCTTTGTATTCCATGTTAAAATGTAAATATCCAACTCTCCAACCTGGAGCCAGTGTCTCCCCTCTCCCCCAACAGCACCACAACTAACAGTGGATTTGTGGGGTAACCTGGACAAATTCTTTGTATTCCACAAAACCCCACTTGATTGTAGTCTGTCATGTAGGTCTACACGTCTCAAGTGTACACTGTTTATCAAGAGCAGCAATAAAAAACGAACATATTAACACATGACATTTATTTAGGAAGCAAACGTCTTCAAAATATGTACAATGATCCATTTTCAAATTTACACAACTAAAGATTTTATATACATGAAACATGGAGTGAATGAATCAGAAGGCCCTGCATAATCATCCTGGAGGTATCTTCATCTTGTCAGGTAATGTACCTGCACTAAACCTGGCATATCTACCAACTTCTTCCACAAGCATAGTGAGCGTCTGTCCAATCATACCTGTATTCTTTTAGGTTTCATTAAAATCAACTAATAATAAAAGTACTACAACATGCACATCTCTTTCGTTGGGTTTATGTAAGTATGCACATTTCTAAATCACCCTGTCAACTAATTCATACAAAGTTACACAGCAAAATATAAAACCAAAAATTACAGTTACTACACAGACAAACAAACAGCGAATACAATTGCAATCTTTGGTGCATTAGATTTAGGTACCATACAGTACCTGATAGACATGCATCGTGCTGGACCGAATTTACCATTATTAAAATGAAAATATTAAAAACATTTTGAAATTTCCTTACACTATTGTACACTGATAGATATGTGTCATTTATTGCATAACAAAATGAAAAATGCTCTTGTAGATGCTATGTAGCATATAGGCAGCCACTCCACAACTGATTTATGGTGGCTTAGAAGTGGAACCCTAACAAATACTGATATAAACTTCTATCTTATCAGTTACCTTGGTTCTAGAATCTACGGAAAAAGCCTTACATACATGATGGTTTCATTGAGTCAAAGCTGTGCGCAGTGGAATACCGTAATATCAGGGCAGAATGTCACATGAATTTTGCACACAACAACTGTGCATCCAGTGGCAACATGTAATATGTGACAGCACAACATTAAATGTGCCTCAACAAGAGGCAACTTTGGACTGGCCAAGTATGCATGCACTTGCCGAAATGTCAACTAGCAAACTTGTGCTGCCAACCTTAACAGTGTGTCTATGTTGGGAAGGACACTGCTAAAGCATTAAACACAGAATATGAACACGAAGTGATCAACGTCAATAGCAGTTTGATGGGTAAATATGCAACACTTCATGTCTAGTGAACATGACATGACATATTCAACTTGTACATTTGAAAGTTGCTAAATTACTACGCTCACAACACGAGATGAGAATGACGTCATTAGAGACAAGAAAAGACACAGGAGACTACATGTGTGGGTACGGAGCTACTGGAAGCAGAACACACTGCAGACACTGCTCAAGCTGTCAAGTTCCATTAGTGCTCTTGTTTCTGTTCATGCATAGTCCGTAGACTGTCAGAAGTGCCAGACAGATGCAAGCGCGTGGCAGATGAGAGTCCTCTCAAGTGACTGGTCAGTGCTGTCTAACACACTTCCTGTGTCGCTGACATTGATGGAATCGCAATAGGACGGTCACTCACTGACTCTCTGCTGATCATGGTGGTCTTGCTGGAATGACCACTGCGACTCTCCACCAGTTTGAGCTGACTCAGGGCAGGGACTGCAACGACAAGAGTCAACATTCTAATGTCATATAAACATCAAGATCAATAACCATCTGATGGCAGGTTTTTAACAAGCACATTTTAAGTATGTTATCCCAGTTGATGTATCTAGTGTGTCACAGTTTGCATATAAAATATTTTACAATATAAAATGTGTACATCACCTCCATCAAGCTTTGTCTTTGCTAACAATTATATTAATGCTTTATATACATGACTTACATTCCTATTGTTACATGACATTTTATAAATAAATCATTCCCACATACAGTTGATAGTTAAAAAAGTTGGATTAAGTTTCTGTCATAAAGAAACTCTTTTGTGAATTGCAGCGTTTTAATCTACATATTGATACGTGTCACTCCTGACCCTTGCTACAGCGAGAGACTAACTCTCATACACCTGATGATGCTGAACCCACTTGGATGTTCAAATGTACAGTGGGCGTGAGCTATATCTACAATAATTCTTTAATGTGACTGAGATTGTCTCAAAAGAACACAAGGAACTCTGCCAGAAATACCTGAATGACAAGATGCATGATGTGGTCATTAAATCACACTACTATGCAATGTCTATAAATTGGGTGTTTTGTGTCTGAAGACCCACACATTAGGGGAGAGTATGTGAACTACTTACTGTATCCCATGCCCTGAAGGAAGAGTCGGAATGATTCAGCGACTTTGTCAGGAGCTTCCTCCAACACCATGCCCCCACACTCAAACTGGAACAGCACAACACAGCAGCCGTCAGTATTTAACAGCACAACACAGCAGCCGTCAGTATTTAACAGCAGCACAACACAGCAACCATCAGTATTTAACGACAACACAGCAGCCGTCAGTATTTAACGACACAACACAGCAGCTGTCAGTATTTAACGACACAACACAGCAGCTGTCAGTATTTAACGACACAACATAGCAGCCGTCAGTATTTAATGACACAACACAGCAGCCATCAGTATTTAACGACACAACACAGCAGCCGTCAGCATTTAACGACACAACACAGCAGCTGTCAGTATTTAACGACACAACACAGCAGCCATCAGTATTTAATGACAACACAGCAGCCACCAGTATTTAACAACACAACACAGCAGCCATCAGTATTTAACAAAAGATGTTACTGAAACTTTTTCCTAAATTATAATTAGGAAAATCTGATACAATAAACATATGTGAATATTTTACTGGCCAAACATTTTGATGGTTACAAAGATAGTAGGTCTCACAAGGATTTGTGTGTGTGGTGGTGGTGTGTGTGTGTGTGTGTGTGTGTGTGTGTGTGTGCGACTGTGCGTGTGTGCATGTGCATGTGTGCGTGATTGTTAAAGGATATAACATTAGCTATACAGTAATATCATTAATAGATATAACTATCTGGATAAGATTAGCTATAACAACAGTGAACTCTTGAGAGAGGTTTGTTAACAACAACATTAGCTGAACAATCATGTATGACGACTAACAATACTAATCATACACAGACTGATTTATTAGGGAACAGAAGAACAGCTGCATAAATAACATCAGATGAGCAAGAAATGTTTCACTAGTTGTTTGGAATACTGTGCTGTGGTTTCCCAGGCCAGTGAAGAAGTTGATGTGTATGTGACTAGGGCTGCTACAGTAACACCCACCTTCATCCAACTGGACGTGGTAGGGTCAAGGCGGCCATTCATGTTGACCGTGTCGTTGAGATGGGGGGAGTACTCGCCCGACACCAGCATCACAGGGCATCTGCACAGATACAGGTCGTTGTTATCATGAAGACAGACCATGTTTCATTGAGTGTCTGTCTGTAAGTCTACCAGCCCTTCCTGGTCCCTCACGTCAGTCTTACCAGTGCCATTATCTTTCCTCCTAAATACCAAGCTGTAACTGTTATGCAACTGGCATTCATTTGAGTAAACAAATGGAAACTACATTAATACAAAACTGCATTTTCTGTTATCAAGGTAATGGTGGCTCCTATTTTGCTTATTTGCGTGGCAATTATTACAATGTGTCTTAGATAGTCACTACAGCAGCCATTCCACATTAGTTCCTGTTTATCCTCATGGTGGCGCCACCTTATAGAGCCTGGATAATCCCTGCAGATACTGGCAGCCCAGGGGACTCTTTCAAATATTTAAAATGCGATCTTATAAAAGCCGCCGTCGTATTATTTAAGAAACTATTTTGGTGTCACACAGTGTAACCAATTTTAGTGGGAGTGTCTCTTTTTGAACATTTTCACTACAAGATTGCAGTGAGAGCAATTGGATATTCATCCTGGGAGGAACTAAACATAAACTGGCAATACCAACGGCACAATAAATCCAATGTCACCTACTTGATCATTCTGACGGAGTCCTTCTTTGTTGGGTCCAGTTCTCGGACAATGCCCAAATCGGTCCTCCTGTAAATCACCCCCAGTGGATTAGTGGACAGTGTCAACAGCTTGTAGCAATTATATCAAAACATACTGGACTGCAAGAAACTGTTCAAAGCTACATAACCTTGGTCAAACATGTAATATGGATACTTCTGAAGCTGTCACTGCATGTCTGTGTACACAGTGACAAAGATAGTACTCTCAAAGTACTGTCGAACTAAAGACTTGGTTGGACGACAATTACCTACACTGCTGCTTATGAACTCCCAGGTTCTCTCTGGTTGCAGAGGGTGGGGTGTATATAACATAGTGTAGTATCACCATGGCTACAGACAGGTTGCACTCACTTGATGTAGCTCTCAATGAAGTAGCCCAGGTTCTGGGGGTTCAGAGTCTCCAGCACTTTAGAATATGTCGTCACAAGGTCATGGTTTTGGAGCATGGTTTTCTGCAACCAACCAACAAGCACACATTTGATATCACTGACACAATATGAGGTCATGTTATTGTGAAGTTGCCTATAAACAAATAAATCATTACAAATTATGAAATGACCATATATTAATATAATGAAAGTATCTCCCTGGAGTCAGTCAAAAGGACACCAAAAACAGTAGAACATAATCTTTTTTTCAGAAAAAACAACCTTTCCATGGATCGTTGTTAATTTGGTGTACGTTCGTAGATGACGTGTCGGCCAATCTTTACATAGCAAGGTCTTCCACAGAGAGGACATGCACAAGAATGTTGTAAGGGGTATTTTGTGAACATTGTCAGTGGCTCTGATCTTCCTATCCTCATGCTTTGTGGCCACAGTCTGTGTTCAAGTGATGTTGTGCAGTGTAGAGTAAACAATTGCTATTTAGTCCATGATAGAGCCTAAGTGCCAAAAACATTGTAGTCGGCAATGACAGTGTATTTCTTCATTGATATCAGCCTTCTGAGAGAGAGAGAGGTGATTTCATAAATATGCAAAATTATATTTTCCCGCACTTTGCCATAATTATGTATCACGTGCACTGAATGTGTTTGCTTTGCTGATGGCTAGAAGAATATTTTAGTTTTCTTGATTTTCAAAGTTAGGCCTGTACTCTCACATGCTTATGTTTAAATGACTACTGTCTTCTGTAGGTTGTCTTCGGAGACAGCACAGACTTGGGCATCACTTGCATGCTTGAAGCTCAATCACATGTTTTGCTTTTAGGCTTCAGTTTGCTGAGGTCAAATAGCTTGCTGTCAGTGCGATAATTTATTTTGTAGGAAAGGCAGGAATATTCCAATTCATGTGCACAGCTCCCTTGATTGTAGCTACGTATCCAGTACTGTGAGAGACAAGAATGACATCCGTATAGCTCTACATCTGACAAAGCATCAGTGAGCACATAACTGACAATAAGCTGTGTGCAATGTCTAAACAATGGTCATCCATCCAGCTGGCATAATAATCATAAATGCGGACCAGTCAGAAACTTTACTTGAATCACAATTTTATTTGGCAAATATCAGATATTGATAAACCAAACCTTCAAACTGACATATCATGTACAGTTGTCAGGTGGTAGTGCACAACTTCTGTAACAAACATCTAATAATACATCATGTTTCATGACATAATTTGACCATAATGTTATGTAAATTTGTGTTACACTGCTCAGCATATTGACTTATAATTGAATGTCTTAAAGAAACAGGAAAAACATGACAATGAGAAATGCAAATAGTTGGACTGACCTCGCCAAACCAGTGCCAAAGCAGAAAGTCCTCGACAGATGTTGACAGCTGGCCATTCTTCAAGTGCCAAACATTCAACTACAAAAGAAACTCAAGTCAGATCAGGCAGGCATGTTTACAAGCAAGTGACTCCATAATAAATGACATGTCACAAAGTCCACCAATCCTGTTATGCAAATGTTAAAAGGTACTTTTTTATACAGCATGGTCTCCACTCTTGCAAACTATTCAAGAGTGCCTTACACCCCTTGGCTCACATTTTTTTAGAAAATCATCAGCTCAACTTCTATAGGAAGCATACCATAATAGTTGGAATAACTACTTTGACTGTTTATGTTCACAAGTCACACCACCACCACATACTTATTTACACAGCTTAGTGAACTGATGCAATGTGGGATGAACAAAACCGACCAAGCTTAAAAAAACATACTGATGATTTGACCTCAAATGATTGAGAGTGAGTAGTTCTAAACCCTGTTCCCTCATCTCTACTGTAGACTGAAGGTTACCTTCTGATATGCCCACTCCATCCAGCCTGCCTTGGTGGAAGAACAATTGATGAGCACCAGAGCATCCACTCGGTCGGGGTACATCAGCTGCAAGTACAGGGCATCAGTCAACAGGCTTACTCAAGTTGAAATTAATACATGATCAAAATTCACATATATATATATATTTTTTTTTTAAATTCAAAACATAGGGGGTAGCCCTGAGTTTGCAGTCCTTAGAAGTCTAAAGCATTACAATAGGTGGATAGAAGTTTGGTTATCACTGTGTCATCACAGAAAATAACTTGCTACAATGGTGCACTTATCCAGCTGTTTTAATGCTTATTGGTGTTACCATGGATACCAGAACAGGCCAGTATGGTGGGTAATATTCTGGCCACTGTATCATGTACATTGATTTGCTGCATCTGGCAGCTACTGGCTGTGGTTTGGGGCTTTTGACAGCCTTTAGATGTATTGCATAAGATCTGTAGATCCTCACCATGTACTGGCACATTCAACCAACACGAAACACCACATTTATTTTACATCCCACTCCCTTTCATTGCCTACAGGAAACACTTACTGCAAATCTGGAGAGTATGTTGGCACCAGCACCAACACCAAAACCCATGGTCCTCTTCAAACTGAAATGAAACCAACAATTCAGTTAATTCACTATTCCACAACTGACAATGTAAATATATTTTTACTGTTATGTTTACGTAAGCAAAACGGCAACTACAGTACTTTTCTCTACACACTCTATATCACATCTTAAGTGATGCTACAGTTGTTAAGTCTGTTTAACAAACGGGGAATCCATTCAGTGTTGCCTGTCTGTATTTTAAACCTGGAACAAAAATACAGCTGACAAACGAACGAAATGCCAATAATGTAGCTTGGGTAGTGCTATACAGTGCCTTTTTAATTGGCCCAAGGTAGCTGTGAGATATCACATACTGTTTCTATGAACATCAGGCCATCTGCGATGTAGATGAAAAAAGAATAGGTCGACAAGTGGATCAATAATGAACTAGCTGCTGGCCCCCTGAGGCCGTCTCCTGGCAGCCATCACCTCCTGCACTCACCCATAGTAGTGCATGACAGGCAGCAACATCTCTGCCAGCTGGTCCATGGTAGGGTACACATAGCTGCAACAGAAACAACCACATCATGGTGTGTCCACCTAAACACACCATGTGAAAACTTCCCTACAGATTTTTCAGAAATAAAATTTGATAAAGGTATATCATGCATGAGGGTGCCTTGGATCTGTGCCCCCACAATGTTTAGAGATAATGTAGAGGAGTACTTCATGAACATGCATGGTTATCATTAGACACCGAGTTGAACACATTGACATATATAATGAGTCACATGCACTGCATTTTACAAACACATTTTCATAAATATCACTTGACAAAACGCAGGGACCATAGGCTAGTTTTTGTTGTCCATATGGCGCCATCATAATTGTCTATTTACACGTTTTTACTAGGCGACAGTTAAGGCTTACACAGACAGGTGGCACTAAGTTAGTGACTAAGTAATTGCACAGTATACAGACATGAAACCAGCCCTGGCTGCCCCGAAGCATGGTTCATCTGGACATGTTATATGGGGCTATGTCATTCAATGAAAGTAATACTTTTTCCAGGGTTTCATAAAGAACATGTCCTTCTTGTCTAGAAACTGGACAAATAAATCCACATGTCTTGGTTATATTTCTGCAAGATAATGAAAGGGAAGTGTCACACATCTGCAGATCAATTGTAAACATATACACATTGGATCACTCACAGAGATCATTCCCATATCACTGAAAAACATATTTTGAAAACATAAACTTACCTCTCTGCAAACTTTGGATCTCCAAGATTTCCCAAACTATGTTAGCAGAAACAAGAAATGGACAACAATAAAAAGTGAACAACCAAAGCCACAGCTTTAGAACTTTAGAACTTTAGAACCTCTCACGATGGACTTACACAGCACTGGAAAGTATGTTGCAAATAGAGCAACATTAGCTCATGAAAGTGGCAGCAGCAATCAAAAAAATATAAATGTAATTGAACATACATAGACAAATGGCAGCTACAAATTTCAAAAAAGAGTTTTTTATGTTGACAAGATATATAAGCTAAACAAAAAGGCAGGTTTATTACTAATACCAAGATTCAGGATATGTCAATAAAAGTTTAGTACAAAATATGAGCAGAAGTGCCATGCAATGTTGTGATGACTGCTGTAGCCTTTCTGATAAGCTGAAACAATGGTATGCAAAATGTACTGATTTTGGTTCATTCTAAACAACAAAGTAATCAACAAATTAGAGTGAGACTTAACTTACTTTTTATTGGACTAGTAATTAATTATATTAATTTACTATAAGAACACAAATAAAGTGTAATTCATTAGAAAATGTCAACACTGCATGCATTGGTAAACAAATAATATCGGAAACCAGCACTTAACATTAGTGTTGCTCGTACAATATAATTACACAACACCTAGGGATGAAAGGCATAAATGAAAAATCACATTCAAGCAGATTGTGTTCAACCGATATTTCATGGTTTGGTCAGCGCGTTGTGGAACACTCCAGAAAGACAATGCAATATACAGCAGGAAAGCAGTGTGCTGTTAATGCAGTGCATAGATCTAAAAGCTAACACCAACACAAAGCAACTACACTAACAACCACCAGTGTAAGTCTCTGCACCAAGCATCTACCCAGGTAGCAACTGCACCCACAATGCTGTGCCACTGCAAACACTGATCACCATGACAACACCAATTAAAAGGACTCAACGCCATTTCACGTCAGGACAACCTTGTTGGGTATTTAATTTTGTCAACACAATCATAGTTACTGGGTCAATGAAAGAATTGTTTGTAAACAAACTATTAATGAACATGGTTATTAATGTTAACCTATTGATGCTAATAATTATGATTATCCTTTTATTTTTACACTAAACTTGGAACAAAAACTCATACACAAAAACAACCATTTTGGTTAGGAATTATTAGTTAAATTGTAAGAGTTATGAAATATATTTGAAATACTACGGTGTGCGCAATAGAGCAAGTGTTGTCACTGAGTTGACCTTACAACACAATGAATGTTTACCAATAACTCTCAGTAGGAGCTCTTACATTCAAGTGTAAATAAATGTTGTACTCAACCAGTAAGGAGGCTTTACATGCATATGGACAACCTGAGTGTCTATTGATTGTGTACCCACCGGACATGCAGGTAACATCTAATTTTGTTTCCTGGCTGGACTGAATTTTTAAAATGCAAGCATGTGGCAGATTAGATTGAACATTTAATCATTAACAATATTTTAATTCCTAAACAACCATGAGATAGCACATCCTACATGTTATATAATGATTATAAATACTCATATAAACAGTGATAATTAAATAATAGCTTTTCAATTTAATTAACATAAAAAGCAACTATTGCAGCAGTTAGCATTTTACATTATTTGCATTTCTAATTTAACTAGTATTTGTTGTTTAACAATTATTGTTATTCAATAACACTTATTATTCAGTCTATGGCACGATATAAAATATATTAAACTGTTTAATTTATTTAAGTGAAATATAAAACAGGTGTATTTCATGCATAAACAAACCTACCCATTTTTTACAGCTAAACAATGCAATGTACACTTCTGACTGCCAATCACAACAAGGAGGTTTTACTGGGAGATCAGAGTCACATGTGTGTACACCAGGGACAGAGGAGACATGTGGTTTTGAACCAGGAACAGCCGCTGTACATATTCATGAGCCTGGAACAGCTACTGCATGTATACATGAACACGTGACTGCTGCAGGATATGTTCACAAGATAGGCACAGCTATTGCACAAGTGGGAACAGTCAGTGACCGTGTAGGCACAGCTACTGTACGTGTGCGTGACAAATATCCACCTGCTTTTGCAGCTCAAGTATACGATTCATATACAGCTAGTGTTGCTGCTCATGTGTATGAACATAGGCGTGTACCAGGGACTGTGGAGACATCTCTATGAATGAATATGGGACAGCTGTTAGATATGTACATGAAGTTATGAACAGTTCCTGTATGAATATGAGACATTTGTCAACATGCCCATGTAGGAACATCAGGCAGTTGCTACATGTATGAATACGAGACAACTGCTGTATGTGTACAAACATGGGACAGACAGTACATGTCTACATGAGCTTGGGACAAATGTCGAACATGTCCTTGAATAAATAAGGGAAAATTAAATACTGCATATGCAGAACATGGAACAGTTGTTGTTGTCATTGCATGAAACTACAGTTTGTAAACAGTTCTGACTCACTGCTACACACACTTAAACTGCTCCTACACTCACTGCTACACACACTTAAACTGCTCCTACACTCACTGCTACACACACTTAAACTGCTCCTACACTCACTGCTACACACACTTAAACTGCTCCTACACTTGTCCACATTGTGAACACAAAGAGGACAGGGCAGTCAAGTTAGACAACAATTTTTCTGTCACATATATTCTGTCATTATCTGAATCACTGATGCATTTCAAAAATGGGTGTATACTGTACACTATGCACAGAAACTGAGCAAATGTGCCACGAGTGACATGACAACCTGACTCACATGATGGCAACTAGTGCATGTTACTTTCTACATCAGAGAACATTTTAATAATAGGTTAACACACCAGACACCTACCAGCACCAAAAATAAGAAAAATGCACACTTACTATCTTAAGGGATGAGGCAGGCAAACATAAACAACTGATAAACACATACTTCTAATGACATGCAAAACTGGATAAACGTGCTGTTAATGAAATATTAAAAATGAACATATTAGACTGGAGATAAAAATGAAGCTACTATATATTGATGGTATAATTTAATGATTCAGTGACACTACAAAATAATTATTATCACACTTAAATATTATACTTAACAGGAAATAAAACATGCAAAGAAAAAATAATTATATCATAATTGAAACGTGTCATGGATGGGATATCTGCATCAGAGTGCCATGTGAACCTGGGAGAAAGAACCAGAGAGAGGATGGAGAGAGAGAGAGAGAGAAAGTAGTTACCTGGATCTCTTTACGTCCTTCAGTTCTCCATGTGCGGCACTACCAGAGAGCAGTTGCTCTGACTCGGCGTGTCTGAGCCCACTGATTGTTGGAAATTATCAAACTACAGTTACTGGGAGACACGCTGGTGGAGTGGCATGCCGGCCAAACATCTTCAGTACATGCTAACTCTTCAGCCGTTAAGGGTGGTCACATCAATTTGCAAAGTCCCAAAGTATGTAAAGTATGAATGGTGGGTGGGTCATGACCTTATATTATGGGGGAAATAAAATGTCAGATAGTGCCGCTTGTTGAGTGGAACACATACCAATACAAGTGCAAGTTAGTGCAAAGATTAAAATTTGGCTGTGTCTCGAATTAACTTGACAGCCATGTCATGTTAGTTAAATCCTACAGTTATCATTGTGTGCCTTGTGGAAGATGTTTGGGACTTGTTGTCATGACTGCCTGTCCGGCACCATGTGTTGGTAGTTTGGAGCACTGTGAAACATTGACTTGTTGTCATGACTGCCTGTCAGGCACCATGTGTTGGTAGTTTGGAGCACTGTGAAACATTGACTTGTTGTCACGACTGCCTGTCCAGCACCATGTGTTGGTAGTGTGGAGCACTGTGAAACATTGACTTGTTGTCATGACTGCCTGTCCGGCACCATGTGTTGGTAGTTTGGAGCACTGTGAAACATTGACTTGTTGTCATGACTGCCTGTCAGGCACCATGTGTTGGTAGTTTGGAGCACTGTGAAACATTGACTTGTTGTCATGACTGCCTGTCTGGCACCATGTGTTGGTAGTTTGGAGCACTGTGAAACATTGACTTGTTGTCATGACTGCCTGTCAGGCACCATGTGTTGGTAGTTTGGAGCACTGTGAAACATTGTCTTGTTGTCATGACTGCCTGTCAGGCACCATGTGTTGGTAGTGTGGAGCACTGTGAAACATTGTCTTGTTGTCATGACTGCCTGTCTGGCACCATGTGTTGGTAGTTTGGAGCACTGTGAAACATTGTCTTGTTGTCATGACTGCCTGTCTGGCACCATGTGTTGGTAGTTTGGAGCACTGTGAAACATTGTCTTGTTGTCATGACTGCCTGTCTGGCACCATGTGTTGGTAGTTTGGAGCACTGTGAAACATTGTCTTTTTATGGACTTTGCTGACTTCTGAAACCACCCTGAGGCCGCTACTTGTTCTCACTTTCAAATGTCACAGAGTTGACCAAGAAAGCATAAAACGTTCACATTCTTAAGAAGAAAACTATAATGCACAATATCCCACATGATCGAAGCTTGCGTTTTAAATCAAACAATGAAACATTATAAATTAATTCATATGCTTCATTAACAAGTAAAGACATAGTTTAGATCAGATAAAAGAAACAGCATATCAGAAACTTTTCAAATGTTCTCAATGATTATAAAAACTCACAAAGCAAAGCATGCAGCAATACATAGTTATAGTTGTATTGTATCAGGCAACTGTTTGCCTGAAGCAAGTGAGCAAACAAAATGTCAGTGCATTCTTAACGGCAAATAGTTGCAATTCAGAACAAAAGAAGATGTGTCCTGTTGCAATATTGTGGTCTCTAAACTGTAGCGTGCCTGTCACTGTCAGACTGGTGTCTATGGGACAGAGTGAGCTCCGCATGCATACCTGTGATTAGGTGGACAACTGAAATGAGTTCAAATGACACAATGACTTAGTGGACTCACAAGCTCATCGAAGCACATGCTTGCATGCAAGCTGGCATTCGTTTGCATGAGTCAGTGAACAAGGAATTGTTGGAAATGCGAATGTCATAACCAGGACAAACACAGCCCGTGACTATGAAAAATAATTAATTCTGCAAACTACCGAGTGCAGTTCGCCTTTTTTTAACTTCATTGGTCATTTACACTGCATCGCAGTGCTAACAATACGAGGCAACAGTGTATGAGCTGTACAACAATTATATATTTGAATAAGATCATTTTGTTTACGATTGCAACCAAAAGTTGTAGTGATGAGAACGACTATTCTTCCCAAAACAGAAGTTTTAGCGTGCACATGTGACATATCCTAACGAAATCAGTCGGATGTCGGTAAAACTGATTTTTCGTAAATAAAAAATTGCGATTTTTGTTGGAGATTTCCCCTAAATTCATTAGTATTCATTTTATCAGTTTTCACTATTGGTACCATCTATTTAAGTCTGTTCCACTTGAATTTTATGAAACGATACATAAAAAGCCACTAATTGCACGTGCTCTACATATGATTTATCTGGACACTGTCACAGATCTCTTGGTGTTATGTAGCTACGTTATTCTTTAGTATTAAACTTGTTAAAAATGACCGTCGGTTGTGTTTCTTACTGTTGAAGCCGATGAAGGTATGGGTATTTTCAGCAGTTAATTGTACCACTATTCTTTTCTAACAAAGATCATGTTTTCATATTAACAGAATGTCTCCAGCATGGCATTATCTACTCATCTTCCGAATTTCAGTAAGATCTGTCCATGGCAACTGAGGTACATTTCATGAAACATGACAAAAGGTTGTTGAAACTTTGAAGGCAGTTTTCTCAGTCTGAAAGTTTCTACCCCACACATGTTTGGTGAGCTGTAACTTCACTTATAGTTGACATATCTTCTTATATGATTCATCATGTGAAAGCTGAGATTGTGCTCTATACAATGATGTTAGTAACTCAATTTTGAAAATTGCCAACATCCAACTCATTTTATTAAGATACATATGGCACATGTTGTTGACTAAAATCAAGCTCCCTACTGTCAGTGACCTCAAACTGGGGAACGTTTTAATTGTGAAATCCTTTCACAATCTAAAACACACTCCCTTGAATCAATTTAATCTACAATATTTGTAGATTAAATGCCAATCAAAGCAGTCTTGTTTCAAATTAGTTTGATAGTGACCAGCTCAGGGTGACAGTGTCTATATTTTCTGCAAAACTCAGTTTGTATCGCAAATAAACTTGGCTGCCATGCTGCACTGTGTGCCTCAAAACACAGAAGAATGTTACCTTGGCTGAATGTATCTGAGGCAGGAATAGCACACCATGGAATAGTCAGTTCAACACATACATAATACACACCATGCAATTACTTCTACACAACAAAGTATGTAGCTTTAAAAACAACAAATTGTTCCACAATTAAAAGCTGATATCTAAACTTTTCTAAAAGATGGGGACAAATGGGTTGTTAATGTATATGTTTAGCAGGAGCCATCAAGTGTGGAGGATAGCAGAGATATGCTACCAATGCATGCCCTTACAATACCCAAACTTAAGTACTGTTAACTGCAGTGTAAGTAGACTTACCCCTGTGTCAAGGGAACAGACCCTTCCTGCTGGCCGGGGGCTGACACGTGGTACACACAGAAGTACTTGAGTACTGGCTGCATGTCTGTGTGGTTGAAGAACCCCTGGAAGCAGGTGTTGCCTGCAAACAAATAAACACAGCAACATTACAGCTAGTGATATGCAAACATGGAGTCATTGTCTGTGTCACATCACATCATATCATACTGTCTGTTTTTTATGTACTAAGCTTTTTCGAATGAAGACACATGATAACATTACAGCAATTGGAAAAGCTGTGAGCATAACATAAACAATTGACAACATGGAATAGTATAATGGTTTTGGATAACACTATATATCCTCACAATTCTAAGTTGATGCCAAAATGTATCAACAAGTTCTAATGCAAAAGGTGAGCTTGAATTTGGCAAACTGTTCGTAAGTATTAAATATAACTAGTGAACATTTACAACAACAGTGCTGCTACACAGTAAGCAAGGAACCAGTGAAGGGAAAGCAGATTTTGTATTTGACATAGTAAGAAAGAAGAGACAGTGAGAGACTTACTGGTGAGTCCTATGTCATGGTAGGTGAGAATGGCGGCCTTACTCCTGTCACCCTGCACTGTCACATGAATGGGACCGATAGACGTGTCTATGTCATCCTCCTGAAGCCAGACACAACAACACTCTCATACACTGACATAAACATGTCAACCTGTTGTAGTGGTAAAACAACAAAACAATAACAAACGTCTCAGCCATTGACACAACAGTTGTGTCTGAGCGTCCTAAGTACTGCAGTGATAACAATACATCATGCATCAAAAGTAATGAGTTAGCAGACATGTGTGTTGTTCAATGTTGTCCTCCTAGATGGTTTGCGTCTCACATACCAAACTTTCAGTGCTTCCTGACTTCTATAACCCCTCAAATGAAAACTTATACTTTTACAAATTAACAAATGCGGAATAAGTTTTGTTGTTGTATTGTAGCTTATAGCATATTAACAAACTTGGTTTAATAATGCTAGCATTTTATGTCTAGTGCATTTTTTAATGGGGCAATTCAAATTATGTTGTGACAAGGTAACATTAATCAATACTTGTCCTAACAGATAAGTGGTGTCTGGGAGTTACAGTTGAGTCCTGTGCAGTGTGCACACATAATGTCACATATGATATAAAATTGCAATTCAATGTTTATATGATTATTATATAGTCAAAATGTATGCATGCACATATGATTGTTTTCACCTGGAAGCCAGCTGCAGCAGTTGAGATGTCACCGTGGTCCAGTGGTGTATGTACTTTGATGTCGCTCAACTCAATGTTGGTCAGTTTCTCCATGTTGCTGAGAACTGCTTACTACTGATCTAATTGGGGAAACAATTCAAAACATACACATTTGATAATACATTAAGCTAACATAAATTTGCCAGTAGTCCTAAATTGTTTAACAGAACTATTGTGGCACTTACAGCGACTTTCAGTGTTATGCTATTTGGAATTGATTTTGCCTAGCAAAAAATCCCTCTAGTGAAAAAAAATGATGTCAAGCATGTAGGATCTTCATGCATTTCACTGTGCTGGTCTCAGAAAATTGCGTTTATTACTAAAACTTAGCTTCAAAGAGCATTAATTTTAGTGGAACATCTGATTAGATGTACCGGGCTCACTTACATTTGCTACTTGACTGACCTAGTTTTAATACTGAATAAAAAAACATAAAATAGCCAGAACACAAAACTTGAATTGCCCATTGGCATTTATCTACACTAATTCAGCGAGTTAAACTAAACATAATTATAGGCCTACAGGCTACAGTAGCTATCTGATTCTATGTACGTAGACTTAGTATTTTTTATCATTAGCTATAAATTGCTTTGTTAGGCTTGTAAGCTGATATCATGTCCATGCATAGTCTAGCCTATCTAGTTACACCATGTCCATGGTCATACATGGTCATGGTCATCAGTTTTAACATTAATTAGTATATTATAGGTAGACCTACTCAAACCCATAGACATACTAGTCACAGGAAGTCACAGAAATGCATTTACTATTCACATTTTAATATGACACAACTCATTTGACAGAACCCGTGTTGGTAAAGTGATTTTGGTTTGGAAGAAAATCTGCACAGATGAGTCTAGAGTCTACGACTGCTAGACTAGACTAGTCGAGACGCCACGATCAACAAACAGATTCATACCTTTACGATCAGAGTAATTTCAAAATAATGTCGTGATGTATGTCGCCTTCTCTTGGAAAGTAATAACAGTAAGTCAGTATTGCAACGTTTAAACCACCCTTGATGTTGCAGACTGAATAAAAATGTTTCCCTCACTACGCACGATCAAATATGACCCTCTCGATAAGAAAGACAACTGAAACAATTATGTTACAACAAATCTCATTGGTCATTCTTAACAAAAGCGCCATCTGGTGATCATAAGGGTTAAAGTACTGGGTGTTTGTAAACAAGACGCTTCCTGAAAGAAGGATGCTATGTGTTTTATGTTTGTGTCATGATAAGAGGTAAGTGAAATTTATAAGCTAATTCGATGTTTCATTTAGGTGGCACAGCATGTTGTGGCAACCAAAGGTACAACAAAATTCCACAATATACAAATGATAGTAAACTGAAACTTTTTGTTTGGACATGAACTGTCCATGACCATGCCCATGGCCATGCCCAGGCCATGGACGCGTGGTCATGTGAATGACATGCATCATTGCATGGGCGTGACTATGACACATGTTCAATGATGTTAATTCCTGTAACCACCGGTACCTATTAGGATATATTTCGCTATTACAAAATACAAAAAGTAAGTAATATAATAATATATGGGTAATTTTTATACAGTGGCTTGTGTTCCATTTTTGTATTTTGTTATAATTAATATATTTATGTCTGACTATGAGTATGACTATATATATTGTCTATGTTAATTAAACAAATATTACATTTCTAAAATGTTACTTTGCATGTCTACTCTTTGTATGTCTACACGTTGTTACGTGTTAAGTCATATGTTAAGGTAAAGTCTATATGCACATATAATTATACATCTTTTTTTATTTATATCCAATTAAGAAATTTACCAGTGGCCCGGTTCAGCATGTCTTGTGTGATGTGTGTATATTTTTGCCGTATTTTAATATACAAATTTCCTGACGAGAACAATATGTGCACCCTGTGGGTGTACTCAATGTGCTGTGTTTATATTGTCAGCCGATGTGTCAACACACAGTGATTTCTTTGCATATTTCAGGTGAAGTCATACAACATGGGACACCCAAACTACAAAAAACTGAAAGCAAATTTGCAGCTCTGCATCAGCAGATTAAAAATACTCGAGAAGAAAAAAAGTAAGTCTTTGGTAGCATCAATTTTCACACAGTATTTTTTCTTAAACAGCAGTCATGTTTCACCAGTGATGCATTTAACCCAGCAAACAAGGAACCATTTCTGAACCAATTGGCAGGTGTCATACTGGTTCATAATTGGTACCGCTCCACAAGTACGTGTTTTCATGTGTATTCACGTGAATACACGTCTTCTGCCTGTTAATGTCACGAGTTTTGAATGAGTTTGACACGAGTCATACTGGGTCAGAACTGGTACAGTTTCACTGGTACGTGTCATCACATAAAAAAACTCGTGATTTCACGGGAAACACATATGGACACACCAAATTTGTTCACAGAATCTGGTGAATTCACGTGAACTGAACCAGTTGAACTCGTGAATTCAATTATAGAACCTGTGAAATCAAGGGTCCTTGTTTGCTGGGAATGTCTAATTGGTTGTAAAAATCACAAATAATCACGTGCATTTTTAGCTTTGTTTTGTTTGTGGAGTTTTAAATGAAATTCTACTAAGCAGTTCAAAAGTATGTTTTGAGAAAATATAGCAGAAATATTTATACATTTCTAGGTCACATTGCAGCAAGGTAACATTCAGACTGCTACTACCGAGTGCTACACATATAAACATGACTGTTTTTTGTTGTAAATTGGTGGTAGTGTATCTTTTTTTCAGTAGGAATTATGTAGTTAGTATGCTTACATTGGTCTTCCATTTCATTTATGTCATACTTGATGTCAAGTTATCTGTGATAACAAGGTTTGTTTTATGTCAATTTATCTGTGATATCATGCTGTTTTTGATGTGAAGTTATCCATGATACCATGCTGTTCTTGGTGTCAAGTTATCCATAATATCATGTTGTTCTTGGTGTCAAGTTATCCATAATTTCATGCTGTTCTTGATGTTAAGTTAGCCACGATATGTTGTTCCACCTATGAACTTGGGCTCTAGAGCATTTAGGTGCTATAATATAAAATATTTGTTATTATTATATTATTTGCTGTTTTGAAATAATCAGTAATACAGATATTGACTAATACTGCATGTATGAATCCAATACATAAATTAACTGAGTTGTTTGTTATAATAATAATAAGTGTATTACCTTATCAGCTATACAGTAGTAGTTTAACTGTACAATATATATTTTTTAATGATAAAAAATATAAATAGTGTAGGTTAATAAAACATTCAAAGCGATATATAATAAAATATGATTATAAATACAGTGTAGTTCATTCTGACCTTGGCTTAAATTGTATATAATATTTTTAACTAAAGTAAGGTTACTTTTAAATGTTAAATTACTGTTTTTCCTGTTGAAACAATAAAATAGTAAAATGTGCTTTGATATTGTAGCGGAGTTAGCACTGAAGGCGCGCAAGGAGATAGCAGACTACATCGGAGCAGGGAAGGACGACAGGGCTCGGATACGGGTACGGGTATAGCTCAACTCAACCCACTACATCTCTCTCAGATAACATATTTTCAGATTTATGTAATGCAACAAGCCAGCACAAGATATGGGACAGTTTGCTCAGGTCGACTTTCTGACATTTATTTATTACTCGATCATCTTGTAACTTGATTCACGAACAAATGTGGATCATTTGAGGTCTTGACATTGTCCCATTAATTTTATTTCAAAAACATTCTAGAAAGACCCACTATTTGGAGCACAATATTTTCATTATGGTAATACACAAACAACTATTAAAATATATCTCCCTGTCAATTAGATGATTAAAACTACTAACTATTAACACATCCTAGGGAGCATTTTTTTTCTACAAATTGTATACTCAGCTGCTGACATTTGATCGAAATTTTACATTTTTGTATACACTTAGTACTGCTCTTGTATATTGTCCTTTCTGAGCTCACTGAATAGTCTATTTCTTGTTTCTTCTGGCCCAGCTCGTGTTTTTCTCATAGAACTTATTTCTAGTTTAGTAAATAATTATATTGGTTGACTGTTAACTTCTCATTACAAAAACATTTGGTTGTCTACTATGAGCACATACAAACATTTGCTTTAATCTTACATACATAGTCATTGATTGTGATTTGTAGAATGTTTTAAATGTACAAGAAGGTAATTTCTTGCTGCAGGTTGAACACATTATACGAGAAGACTACTTGGTTGAAGCCATGGAGATCGTCGAGATGTTCTGTGACCTTCTCCTGGCCAGATTTGCAATGATTGAAAAGATGAAGTAAGCATAAGACGCCATAAGTATGATAACAGCAATGTTATGGTGTCCTATAATATACAAGACCATGACATTGCTGACTGATTATATGCATATTATGCATAATATTATAGTCAGTCAGTCACCTCAGACTGAAGCCAGTGTCACCACAGTCTTGCAGAACAAAGCCGATGCTGAGCAAGTAGGCGTAAGTATGATAAGAGTGATTTCTTCTTTGTGTGTGACCACTGGTTAAATGCAATTGAGACATACAACACCACATTCTTCAAGACCAAAGTAGGTGCTTACCAAATCATTCATCTAATGTCTTCTGAGGTTTTGTGCCCTCAAATATAATATAAACTATCGTATGTAGCGAAATATAGTAATGCATTATATATACATAAAATACAATACAATTTAAAAATAAAAGGTACAATACTTAAAAAACAACTAAAGCAATTATGGAGTACAAGTAAAATAATAAATGCATGGGTAATAAAATAAATAAATGGGTTATGAAATAAAATGTGATTAAAATAATTATAAAAAATAGGGTAAAAATACAATACAATATTATGTGTACAATAGGGATCTCCAGTATGTGTACATCGGGCTTCTAGAATGTATATTGGTATGAAAGTAATTCTTAATAAAGGGTTTTCAGACTGATGAATACAACATAAAAGGCTAAATATAGATGATAAATAAATAACTAAATATAAATATAGATGATATATCAATAACTTACAAAATCAGAATGTACGATATAATAACAATATAATGTTGATGTGTTTTATATACCAAATAAATTTCAGTTCAGTTCAAAACGGATGAGTTGCATTGTTGACCATAAATGAAAGCAGCACACTTTCACATCAGAATCCATGTCACCCTCTCAAATCACACCTCAAGTGAATGCACAAACACAAGGTGAGAAAATGTACCTCCAGGATTGCAGTTATTTAAAGGGAGATATTAGAATGAGTTGCATTGTTGAATACGAATACGAATACATTTATTTCAGGTAAAAACCCATATACAATTGGTACATACATTAGAATATCTAAGTAGCCTATTAAAGATCCAATATGTTAAAAAATGAATAGATAAAAAATATACAAGGTTATAATTTAGATAAATGTAAAATTGTAGAAAAACAGATAAAATAATGAGCGATATACAGGATGTGATTGTAAAATAAATATGCAAAATTTTAATTCATGTAAATAAACACCTTTTGAAAAGTAAGTTATATAAACAACTTGCTGACTTAAAAAAATATATATATATATATATATGTAAGGGATCGGGTTGTTGAACACAGACTCAACACACAGACGATGTGAGACTGTTTATTTGTGGAATAATAGGCATAATTGACACCGTAATTGACACCGTAATTGACACCTGTAACAATAAAACTAATGTTACATAGAGTTACTGAACATAGAAGTACACGAACGCACGCATAGCATTTCAGTACTCTCAACATCATTCATCTACATATATATAGACTATTATAAGGAATTAATAGTTATGATATATCAACACACCATTTACAAATACTCCAGAAACGCATGATATATCAATATACCATTTATAAAGACTAATACAAATAAAAAACAACTAATAACAATAACATTAGTCAACTAGTTATATTCACAACACTTGTGATACAATCAATTAACATACCTAGTGGTACTCTCCTACACGCTGTCCTTTGCGACAATGCCGGCACAATTAAGTGACCGGTCGCTGTCCACGTGCGCTGTCCATCTGCGTGGCTCACCCGCAGGCCGGCTTATAAACCCTGACCCGACAGATGACGCGCTACGCCCCTACATGGCCCGACCGATGACCGCTACTCCCATGTCACGTCCTCACAGTTTCTCTACCAGGAAAGCTACAGTACCCAGAATGTGACAGCGGCCGCTCTAGCCGTTTGGGAGCCAGTACCACTGTATTATAATAATAATGCTACACATTTATATAACCACAACTCTACACCTTTACACACATCCCTCCTCTAAAGAATCGCCATCCCGGTGATTTACATCGGACGTATCTAGAGTGCCGAAACAATGCAATCTATAACTAGCGATCTTAACGCTACATATATAGTGTAATATAGTCGATTTACTAATAACATTCAACAAAACTAATGTGTTCTCTTGACATTGGCCTTATGGAGCATTGGCAACACGTCCCATTTGCGGCAGTGAGGAGATACATCCTGTGATGTCCTCCATCACATGTCCCCGTGGCAGCTGGTGATTCCTGAAGAATACCTCGGTGGTGGTGTATACGTCTATCCCCTGTGTCATCCAGACACTTGATAGAACACCCATCCACCACTACCACTGGACATTTCCCGATGACTTTCTCCCTCACTGTCTCAACATCTGACGGGTCGTCAAGCATCAGCATTCCTTTGACATCCCCGTGCATTGTCAATGTCAAACTCAAAGTCGGCCAGTTTAGCTGACCACTGAAGCTCTATAGTACCAAGCATCGCAAGTCAGGGGATTGTTAGGCCCATCTGTGGAGACCCTGAAGGTTGACTCCAACAGGTAATTACTGAACTTATTTGCATGCATACAACTGCCTACTTCAGTGCGGTTTTCAAGTAAGTCAGGGGATTATTATCTGTGAAGACCGTGAAAGTTGACCCTAACAGGTAATCCCTGAACTTATTTCCAACTGCCTACTTCTGCCAGATAACGCAAGGTATCGCTGACAATCAGTCCTGACACTCCCATATCTTCCCCTAAGTCTCTTCTGGTCGGTGGGTCTCTCATGACGAAAAACCCCATGCCCAGAAGTCTCAGCACACAAATCACGAGGTCGGCCTCGACGAATCCGACACACGGTACTAGTTTGATACATGCACGTACATATTGTCACCGGCATGTAATATGTCCCTTAAAAATTATACAGGTTTCTAACACGTAACTTTTGCATCTAAATATATAAAATGCTAATACAAAATCACATAGTTAAAACAAGCTAAATACATGCACAATCATACAAATAAAACAAGCGAATATATAGATGACTATGTTTTTAAATGTAAATTGCAGCGTCACACCACAGCGTCGAACTGCCGGCTACGCTCACCGTCCTGTCAGTCGGGCACCGACGTGACAGTGGAGGTTGACCCGGTTGACCCAGTGCTGACCTCACCATGATCTACCCCGCTCCGTGCGCAGTAGTGTCCTTGGCGCCGTCTCCATCTTCACTGTCTGCGCCCGTTGCAGTCCCATGTCCTCAGGCGAACCCCATCTCTCCGGTCGCCGTCTCTCCCGCTCGACGCGGATATTGACCCGACTGCAACGCAACCCCCTGTCCTTACTTGTCCTTAGCTGACCCAGGGCGATTCTGGCCAGACGCACGAAGCCTTCTCTAGTCCATCCATAGCCGATGACCGTCCGTGTCCCTACTTTACCACTAGGTGTCAATTACCCTCTCTGTTCAACGGATCCCACCACTGCCACCATTTGTAAGGGATCGGGTTGTTGAACACAGACTCAACACACAGACGATGTGAGACTGTTTATTTGTGGTATAATAGGCATAATTGACACCGTTATTGACACCTGTAACAATAAACTAATGTTACATAGGGTATATATATATTGACGTATATATGGACGTAGTACACGACGTAGTACACAACGTAGTACACGACGTAGTACACGACGTAGTACACGACGTAGTACACGACGTAGTACACGACGTAGTACACGACGTAGTACACGACGTAGTACACGAACGCAGTTATCTCAACATCATTCATAGACTATTATAAAGAATATATCAACACGCTGTTTACAAATACTAGAGAAACACATCACATGATAAATTAAACGCACCGTGTACAAAGTCTAATACAAATACACTAATAACCATAACATCAATTAAACTAGTTACATTCATAACAGTTGTGATACCATCAACATACCTAGTGATTCCCCCACACGCTACACTTAGTCCTGTCAACTGTGAACTATATAGGTGACCGGCCGCTGTCTACGTCGCTGTCCTTCTGCGTGGGTCAGCCGCAGGCAGGCGTTTAAAGTCTGGCCTGACAGATGACGCGTTCCTCCCACATGACCCGACCGATGACGCGCTACTCCCTGTCAGGAAGGCTACAGTAACCAGGAAGTAATAGCGGCCGCTCTAGCCGTTTGTGAACCTGTACCACTATATTACAATAATAATGCTACACATTTATACTACAACCACAATTCTACACCCTTACATATATATCATAAATAAATAATAATAAACTTATGTGCGAGACATGATGACTATCTTACAGATTTACTGTGTACAATAAATTGGCCCAGCTAATCCACATTGGGCCATTTACTATTTCAAAGCAATTGTACCTAAGCCTAATCAAGTCATTATTTATGTTAAAAATGCGTCTTTTAAAACCATAAATGTTCTTACGCAATAGAGCACAAATGAAAGCAGTTAATACTTTCTCATCAGTTTCAGTTCAAAGGAAATACTCCACTTTTTCACCGTCCAGCATTAAAGTGACCAAGTCCTTTAATCATCTATCACACTACATTGTACAGACGTGTTTCAACAAGAACTTAAATCAAAGACAAGTTTATTAATACTCTAAAACCCAAGTAGCTCAGGAGAATATCTTCAATTTCACGACACGTTTACAATGGAGATCATCCACAATAGCAAAGGACAGAAATTGTACATGTATGATGGGTACTTGTACACATGCTGGGAACATGTACACATGCTGGGTACATGTACACATGATGGGTACATGTAGTGTAGTGGATGTACACAAAGAAGTCGACAAAAAAGAACAGCATGTGATGGGAATGTACCCAGAGGAAAGGATTAGCTGTCGACATCACAGTTGATGTGCGTTCTGCTCCTGTCAGAACTACGTCCATAACATAAAACACACAATCAGGAATCACAAGAAGATCCCCTCCCAAAAACATTGAACACTTTCCTAGTGTCACTCAGAGATTTATTCCGGGTGGGCTTATTTCCATACCCCGAATACCCAAACCCCGCCCTGCTGTTCACTGTGTCTCCTACATCAATGCTGTATTGTATGTAGGTATATGTCATTATCTAATACAAGCCAGAAGAAGACTGTCATCCACCTGGTGTGTGTTGCAGACAGTTGGACCCTGGCCTAGAGGAGGCTGTGTGTACAGTGATATGGGCCACACCACGCATCGCTGCAGACATTCAGGAACTAACAGAGGTCAGACTTAGTTGCCATTGACAGCAGTTATATAGTTCATGCACTACTGTATTAAGATTGGCAAGGTACATTTGCGTGTGTGTGCGTGCGTGCATGTGTGTGTGTGTGTGTGTTTCTATGTGCATTTGTGCATACGTGTATGTTTTGGGTAGATGGATGGGTGGGTAGTTGTGTATGTGTATGTGTATGTGTATGTGTATGTGTATGTGTATGTGTATGTGTATGTGTATGTGTATGTGTATGTGTATGTGTATGTGTATGTGTATGTGTATGTGTATGTGTATGTGTATGTGTGAGTTGGATACATGCATTTGTGCTTATGGGTATTTTAGTCATTGTTTAGCTGTGTGACAAAATAGACAGATATTTGAAGATAGACAACAACAATCTATGGCAGAAAATAGTTGTCAATTCACTGACTGGTCTGTTGAGAAAAGCATTATTACAAATTACATTCTTGCTTCAAGATATCAACTCTACACTATTATACCATGCACAGATATGTAGTCAAATAAATTGAAATAAACATTAGTATTTTGCATTAAATTGTTGTCAATAGTTAGATTGGATTTAATTACATTTTGTAACAATTACTTCTTACAACATTTATACACATGGAAGTGATATTAGAAATAGTTTTTAACTGTCAATTTGTAGGTATCTAAGCAACTATGTGCCAAGTATGGAAAAGAATTCTGCATGGCATGCCAAGAAAACAAACTGGAAAATGTTAATCCAAAGGTAGGCTTGAAGAATTGTGTTCTCTCTGCACGTGTTGTAAACAGATTTATTTTAATAAAATTGTAATGTTGCTGACGTTTATTAAAATGATACAAAAATTAAGTCTTGGTTCACATAAATATTAGATAGATCTGTCTCTGGTCCTGCGGCCTGTACAGGTGCACTGTCATGTGTCACTGGTGGTGTCAGTGGACCGTGGGAGATGGTTGCTTACACTCTCAGATTAGTTTTCTTCTATTTCATAGGTTGTTGTACACTGCAGGTCTTCATTTCCATCACAGATATCTGCCACTGCTTCAAATCACCTGCCAATATGCAGCCTAACCATGACATGTTACCAATTACATATGGTCAGTTATATGTGAAGTCATCATTTCGACACAGCAACATGTACACTATCACTGTGGTGATGAACAATGAACATAAATATTATACTCAAATCAATATGTACAGGTTCTACACAAGATGAGCGTACTGGCGCCACCTAAGAAGCTGGTTGAGAACTACATGATAGAAATTGCCAAGATTTATGGGGTTCCATTTGAGCCAGACTTTGGTTCTATGGTAAGTTACTAAAGAATTATGAGCAGTAAGTGTACAAATCCACCAAAGGGTCAAGTGGATGAGAGTTATTATGTGTATGAAACAGTTTAAATGTACAAGTGTATGAGAGTTATTATGTGTATGAAACAGTTTAAATGTACAAGTGTATGAGAGTTATTATGTGTATGAAACAGTTTAAATGTACAAGTGTATGAGAGTTATTATGTGTATGAAACAGTTTAAATGTACAAGTGTATGAGAGTTATTATGTGTATGAAACAGTTTAAATGTACAAGTGTATGAGAGTTATTATGTGTATGAAACAGTTTAAATGTACAAGTGTATGAGAGTTATTATGTGTATGAAACAGTTTAAATGTACAAGTGTATGAGAGTTATTATGTGTATGAAACAGTTTAAATGTACAAGTGTATGAGAGTTATTATGTGTATGAAACAGTTTAAATGTACAAGTGTATGAGAGTTATTATGTGTATGAAACAGTTTAAATGTACAAGTGTATGAGAGTTATTATGTGTATGAAACAGTTTAAACGTACAAGTGTATGAGAGTTATTATGTGTATGAAAGTTTAAATATACCGGTAAACATTTGTTTATAAGTCGTGGACTTAGTAAAACACACCAGTCAATTGGCTACTTCAGCCTAAGCGACATTCATCAAAGCAAGTAAATTTTTATTCTGATAAATAGGAGTCATTTTTTGTGTTTAAAAACAGATGTAGCTATATGAAGATTGCCAATAATTCAAAATAGACATTTCTATTTGCAATTATAATGTTGTATAAATGCATATGACTGGATTTATAATAATAATAATAATGATATGTTTATTTGGTATAGCGCCACATCCATAATCGTTCATGGCGCTTCACAACATAGTACAATTTAAAAGACATAAAAAGATATATGTATATAATAAGACAAATACTACTGTTTTAAAATAAAATTAGTACGGTATTAAATAGTGTAGCACTTTTTAAATAAATAAATAAATTACATATTAGTCATAAAAATACATAGTAATCGGTCTACTGTATAACTACATCGCAATGATACTGATAAATGATGGTATATATATATATATATATAATTATTATTAGTAATAAATAGCTTAGTATAATTTATGTTAAAACTGTTAAAAATAATAATAATAATTATGTAACAATAATGTCAATAAATAAGTGTATTGATAATATTACCAAATAATCTAGTAAACAATAATAATGTTCATGTCAATTTACAATAATATGCAATCTGAAAAAAATGTGTCTTCAGTAGACGTTTGAAGCTGGTGAGATTGTCACAAGTCTTAATGACCGTTGGTAAATTGTTTATACAGCAAATTACTTGGTAATAAATCGTGACTTCTACAACTTATGCTGTTTCTTTGTAGCAAGATTCTATTCCAGAGACAACAGACCTCGCTTCTTTAACTGACCTGGACCCCCCACCAAACAACAACACTGGTGGCCCGGGTGTTGGTGGCCCTGGTGGATTTGGTGGCCCAGGAGGGTTTGGTGGCCCTAGTGGATTTGGTGGTCCAGGAGGGTTTGGTGGCCCAGGTATTGGTGGACCGGGTGTTGGTGGGCCTGGTGGATTTGGTGGCCCAGGAGGGTTTGCTGGCCCAGGTGTTGGTGGACCAGGTGTTGGTGGCCCTGGAGGGTTTGGTGGCCCAGGTGTTGGTGGACCGGGTGTTGGTGGCCCAGGTGTTGGTGGCCCTGGAGGTGTTGGTGGCCCAGGTGTTAGTGGCCCAGGTGGGTTTGGTGGCCCTGGAGGGTTTGGTGGCCCAGGTGTTGGTGGCCCTGGAGGGTTTGGTGGCCCAGGTGTTGGTGGCCCTGGAGGGTTTGGTGGCCCAGGTGTTGGTGGCCCTGGAGGGTTTGGTGGCCCAGGTGTTGGTGGCCCAGGAGGGTTTGGTGGCCCAGGTGCTGGTGGCCCAGGAGGTCAAGGAGGAGGAGGCGGCAGCCATGCACTAGACGTTGGGCCATCAGCAGAGGAAAAGCAGCCAATGTCAAAGGCAGCTGAAGCAGGTCTGCCCGAGGTAAGTGTCACAGCTACACTACACTAGCTGTATCACACCAGTGTCTGTACAACTAGCTGTATCACACCAGTGTCTGTACAACTAGCTGTATCACACCAGTGTCTGTACAACTAGCTGTATCACACCAGTGTCTCTACAACTAGCTGTATCACACCAGTGTCTCTACAACTAGCTGTATCGCACCAGTGTCTGTACAACTAACTGTATCGCACCAGTGTCTCTACAACTAGCTGTATCACACCAGTGTCTGTACAACTAGCTGTATCACACCAGTGTCTCTACAACTAGCTGTATCGCACCAGTGTCTCTACAACTAGCTGTATCGCACCAGTGTCTCTACAACTAGCTGTATCGCACCAGTGTCTCTACAACTAGCTGTATCGCACCAGTGTCTCTACAACTAGCTGTATCGCACCAGTGTCTCTACAACTAGCTGTATCGCACCAGTGTCTCTACAACTAGCTGTATCGCACCAGTGTCTCTACAACTAGCTGTATCACACCAGTGTCTCTGGAGTGTTGCACTTCAGTATTTAAATTGTCAGCATCTAATTATAATTATACTTAGTTGATGATGCAGTTAACAACAGTGCAATTAATTTCACTCATATTCTACCCGATTTGCTAAAAGAAATACCTGCAGAAAGAAAACATTTATCATTTAGTTGACAGAAACTTGTATACAGGATTGATCAATCACTGTTACATTGCTCAATTGATTGTGGATCTGGAACTATGAATAAAATGCAAAACAACCATTGTGCATCAATTTCCAATTATGGAAAACATAATATGGCGCAGATATCTGTATAATGTCCTATTTATCTTAGCCATAACTAGCAAAATGATTATCTTGATGATTGTCAGTAAGTACACAAACAAACATGTTCAGGGTCTCCTGCATGAAATCTCACAAGTATGTTATTTAAAATTAAAAAAAATCGGTTCAAGTCAAAATATACTGGTCCAACTAATCCATGAAAAGGATACAAAAGTTTACTTATCATTTGCCAGTTACATAGTCATAACTTTTCTAAGAGTAATGGTGGCATAGATTTATGTTTTTTCGAACAATATAATCCCTTAAGGTCCCTGTCTGTAACAACCACTCCTGCAATATGATCATTCACTGGAGTCACCTGAAGCTACTAAAGTAGCTAGAAAAATCCCATCAAACGCCAACAATGTTATTTTTCAGAATTATAAAAATAAGTGTAAACCAGGGTAGTAATAAACCTGACTTTTAGACATGCATATAACATTACACGTACTTCCTGTGCCATTTTCCCAGATCAGTATATTTGACCAGCGTTTCTAATCTAAGTTATTTACTGTCAGTGGCCACTGTAGCAGAGTTAATCTATTTTGATTATTTATATGATGTTAACATGTTGATATTGAGCAGTACACTTATGATCTATAAATGATTATTTAAACCTTGCACATGTTGGCTTGAAAACATGACTACTTAGACGTATCGTTGCACCAGATTAAGATGTTCGTTGATCTATTTGTCTGGACATGATTCTGGGTACACCTGTAATTGGACGTTCTCTGTGGCAGGTTCCACCGAAGTGCCTCATGTCAGACCCTCCGCCTCTGCCCAGCCACCCCCCAAACTTCTACTCCCAGACGCCTGCCCAGGGTGATGACGTAAGTAGTAGTACACCAGTCCCATCAGTTGTCTGCAGTATTCTAGTGATGTAAACAATGAGAAATGTCATTAATGTCTCCATCTTCACAAGCCAGGAGTGACAGCAGTAGATCATAGAACACTTCCTGGTATTTGTCACATGTAACATGTGTGGATGGAGACAGAATGAGTTGTGAGAAGGTACGTTCTTATACAGCGCAGTATCTAGTCCATAGGACTGCTCAGAGCACTGTATAGTTTATTCCCTGGCAGACGTATTCAATCAAACAACACAACACCTCAACTTCTTTGGGAAGCATTCAGCCATGATGCTGCAAATGTCACTGATCTTTCTTTGAGTGTTTGTGTGTATTCTGCTACAATGCACTATTTATGGTGTACAACGTGACAACCACAATTAGAATATTACATAATTTTTATTGTGGTTATGATTTATAAGTTAGTTGGGTATTATTTATTTTATTATTTTATTTATTATATGTTAATTTATTTGTATATGTATTGAATGTTGCAGACAGATGTCCTACCATGAGGTAGAACATGTTCAGTTGTATTGTATTGCATCTGATGCCATTTTAAAATACTTTTCAAAGTAAAGTTGTTGTTGTTGACATCTGGTTGAACTAAGCGAGAGCAGTAAAGACAACGCCTGTTGTTGACACAGAACAGTTGACCTCTGTCCCTACTGGTAGCCCGACCTCCCACTATACCCACTACATCCCTTTGTGATTATTGAATTACATAGGGTTTATAGCATCAAGCATTAAACATTTCACTCCAGAAATTTGAAGACATTTTGGGTATATAGAAACTATACAGCCAATGCAGGGGTTTACTGTTATGCAGCAGCACCACGGACATACAAACTGACATTTTTATGTTTGTATGTAATTTCAGGCTCTGCCGACCTATGACGAGGCTGTGGCTGTACTTCCAAGTACGTGATATTGTAGTATTGTACTTTCATAGACTTCAGTTAAATGTGCAAGATGAGTTCATAGATGATGGATCAACTCGCAAGTTAGGAATGCTTTTGCTGATACAAATTGTAGGGTTATAAATTTGCCAATGGTTGGTGTGGTGTAGGCGCTTAAAGTTGCAGTCTCTTTCTGTTTTATAATTCAATTCTGTCTGTTTGTATATGGACCCAAATGGCATTATCTCCGCTGGATTTATATGGAACTGAAATTTGGTATGTGATCTAGCTGTCTTTCTTGGATGACAGTCAACAGTTTGTGCCAGATGTTCAACTCATGTATACCTGGTCCCTTGTCACACCCAAACAACACAGGAGCACTGTGCTGCTCGAATTTGGGGACTACGCTAAGTCTTGTAATATTTCTGTTGCTTTACCCGGGAACTATCGCAGCAAGACGGGTCATTAAATGTAACAGGCAAGAGTCATCCATGGAACCAAAGGTTTATCTTAATGTTTTAGCAGCATGTAACCTGAGCAGTTCTCCACACGACTGGTTCAGTTATCAACGTTGCTCTTTCAGCTCCACCGACGCAGTCAGAACAAGTGGTTGACTTCATGCTGCCTGATGTGCCCACTGCGGTTGGTGGGTCTGACCAGGCTGACCAGGCCAGCAGTTCAGACCCTGCTTTCGATGACCTGGAGAGACGATTTGCAGCTCTGAAGAAGAAATAACAATACCACAACCACGTTGTAGTTACAACCATGTTGTGGTTACAACCACATTGCAGTTACAACCATGTTGTGGTTACAAACATGTTGTGGTTACAACCATGTTGTAGTTACAACCACGTTGTGGTTACAACCATGTTGTGGTTACAACCATGTTGTAGTTACAACCACGTGGTAGTTAGTTACTTGTGGCAGATAAGAAACTTTACCAAGACGAGCCCTCCATACTGTACACTTGTACATAGTTTATACATACATTATTTATTGCACATACTAATTTAATATGAACCCGACCAATGCCTTCTTGTGTCAGAATGTAATGAAGTTGTTGGTAATATTATTCATATTTACAATTTACATATACTACGATGAAATGCTTGTTTTGTGACATGATATAAAACAAATGCTATAAAACAAGAGTAAAACAGAGACAGTCGCATCCTGTTGTGAAATACGAGGCTTTATTAAACTCAGCACTGTGCAGAAGTCTCTTCCAAGCATATAGAAATCATTGCTACTGAGGACAGTGGCCCGCTATGACAACACACTAGGTGTCAGCACCAGCAATGATGCTACATCGCCCGCGTACCAAGGCAAACACCAGTGATGTCCGTCCCTGACATCCACTAGTACGACTACCCAACACACGGGTCGACGGGGTGACGACTACATCTAAAGCAGCACCTGAACTGCGACAGTAGCCTGACCCAGTGCCTTCTTTCCCCTTTCCCCTTCCCCCACCCCCTTCCCCCTCCGCTCCAGTGCGCCTCTGCCTAAACAACCTCGGCAATGCTTACGTCTGGTCAGTTTCCAAAAATAAACTTTATGAAAATATTTACACACATCACATATGATTGTTACTTGTGACACGAGAGTGGGCTCCCACAGAGAGTGGGCTCCCACGACAGGCTACATAAGGTCATATACATATATATACATATACATACACAGACGCGTCAACGATAACAAACAAATAGCCGCAGACACTGCCCATGTCTACAGTCGATGTCGGCAACGCTGCCGTCTACATTTCCTTTCGTTTCACAATTCAACTAACTCAACGTTCTCCGAATTAGGATTATGAACTTCTATAGTTCCGACTGATTGTTGTTTTGCTGTTATTTCGATGAATTATAGCAAGAATTCCACACCAAACTGAACCGATAACAGCTACGCAATTCTGAACTGCAATGTTTTCCAATTGTCACAATATCGCCTTTTTCTGAAAACATCTATAACGGGCCTTTGCGGCCGTACAACAAACAACTGACAGATGAAGAGGTCCACTAACAATGCAAACAGCCACTGTCAAGACAGCATCAGTACGATTATTCAATTTCAAAAGAAGAAGTCGAACGAACGTACACATGCACATTTGTACATCCATTACTTTAAAAACTATCAATATCTCAAGACGAATGCAACGTGGACTAAAACTCCACATCGTTAAGAAGTTACAGCATATGGCATGAATATTTAATGGTTATCACAATCTCCAAAGACGACACTAAAACATTAACTGCGTGCCTCGCACATCCGCCGTGTGTTCGTATCCCACCATAGTCATTGAAGCGTAACCGCATCCAATGGTGGGTTCCGCATGACGACCACACACGCTTGCTCATTCCAAAGTAACACCACGCCGCGTCTTACAAAGCCAACATCTTACACTGCACAACCCCTGATTCTCATCATGCAACCGTGTGTGGCAATTCAGTGAGTTTATGTCCTGATGTTCAATTTGAGAGTCAAGTACTGGCCGTTCAGTTGTGGCACTATGAACACATGGCACACGTACACCCTGTCACGCTCGACTGGGTTGTATTTTCCTCGATCGTCGCACAAATCACGGTCTCTACCTGCACTAAAGCGCCGTGAACACTGCACAGTCTGTACAGCCACGAGCGAGCAAGTATTCCACGAGTGGCGACGACTGCGAAGAACTGTACACGTAACGAGGTCTAAGCTGCCGGTGGGCGGGTGTCTATAAGAATTCCAATTTCCACGACCCAGTGTGTGCACTCGCAAACAACCGCCAATGTCGTTGGAGGTGCGACAACGCTGGTCTCGCTGCGAGGACGCCGCCACGGCCCGCTGGCACCCCCCTGGTGGCGCCCACCTGGTGGCATGTGAGTGAACATGCCGCGTGACATTAGCCGGACGTGTGTGCCGCGGGCTACGTGGGCAGCAGGTTGAACTCGTCCTTCACCTGTACCATGGGCACGCAGATGTCATCCACCACGGGCGTGGTCCACTGGTCACACAGTCCCACCTCCCGCATCTTCCACCCCCACTCCATCTTCTGCACCGCATGCAGCGACTCAGCCTCGCTGTGGTGACGCGCCAACATGTGCTCCTGAAGACAACACAACACAGTGTCAGTGGGAAACAACGCAAGACAGTCTCACAAAGATGTCTGTTTTTCACATTAAGACTGACAATCTGTTACATTGTTGTAACACAATTAAAAGATTATTAGTATTCCTACATATGTTACTGTTTGTTCCTCACTAAGCTGTCTGTTTATCACATTAAAACAGTCATAGTGAGGAACAAACAGTAACATATATAGGGATACTAATAATCTGAGTTAAAAATGTGTTACAACAATGTCAAGAAATCGTCAAACAAACTGGACAATGTAGATGGTAAATCCATGTTGCTTCAACATCCACACGCACACACACGACTTATATATGACTACACCACAGTAACACGCGAGTGACTGCGACATGCTACACACCTTGATCTTCTCAAACTTGTCCGTCACGTCCTGCTGCCATGAGATGAGTTGGCGGCCGTTGTACCGTGACCGACTGTGTTTCGGCTCCCTCTCGTCTCCCTTGCGAGGTTCCAGTGGCTTCGAATGTGCCTCGTCGCACATGATCGCACACAGACTGAGAGGCACGGACTGGTTGGCGAGTGCGCGTGCGGCCTGGCCGTGAACCCGGAGTATCTCCTGCTCCACAGACAGTGTGAGACGCTCCTGGAGCAACAACAACATCTGTGAGCAGTGTGGAGCAACAACAACATCTGTGAGCAGTGTGGAGCAACAACAACATCTGTGAGCAGTATGGAGCAACAACAACATCTGTGAGCAGTGTGGTCTAGGGCATGTGTTACACAGATCTAGTGTGAACTATATTAATTACACCACACACATGTACTTTAATGAAACATTTATTGATGTTGAAATGTGTTCTGAGTGGAAACAGTTTGCAGCATGGCATTTTCGGAAGGCATACCTCAGGTCCGATTACTAGTGAAATGGATATGCATCAGGTGACATGTACTCACGACCCCGTCAAGGTCATCACGTTTCTCAAATTATCCAAGTTCACTGCTCATGGATTTGAGTGACAGCTATGTGATTATTGTAAACAAAACTGGTTTCTGGAAATTAAATACATTTACCTACTTCACTCCAACTAATAATTCACTGTCAGCACTGGGTGTGCAATGTCTTCCAATCCTCGACACTCCTACTGCTACAGAATGTTTGTACATGTACTCACCCGCTCTATGACGTGTTGTAGACGCAGCTGGTATCGCTGCTTCTCGTGGCTACTGAAGAGATCCTTCATCGGCTCCGTCAGACAGTTGGGGGGAGGCAACTGTCACAAACAGACAGGTCATCAACTGGTGGACTCACAGGATGTGACATCATCAACAAGACTTAACAACACTGCCATCCAGCATAGAAACCCAGATTAGGTAGTCTTTTTAGCTTATCACTTCCAAAACCCTGTTTTATCTATGGTGTAGTAAGTACTAGTAACCCAACCAATTGATATATGTTCATTTGATTATTTATTCACGTTATCTGCACGTGCAACTTTGTCAGAATGAATATTTTCTGATAACTTATCCAGTGTTCTTTCACTGATGTTACATACATTGATAAAAAATACTTCTACCAATATTTTCATATCCACTCATCATAAACACCTATTATGATATTGTCTCAATCTCCTTTACACTAGGATTGTTAATATACTGATATTATGTTTGCACACCTCATCTCTTTTTCTCGCACAAACCACTTAACAGTTCCATTTAGAAAATCGGTATATACAATGTGTCATTTATGTGGTTTAAATCACAGAAAATGCTTTGAAAAACTATGGCCTTAACTGCCGCCATTATTTGATTAGTGGGTAGTGATGTTATAATGTGAATGTGGTAGGCCCAGGTGTGTCCGGCCAGTGAGAGAATGTACTACACCTACCATTGGAATGGCCAGTTGGCTGGCGGCATTGTTCCCATTGAGAACGTAGCAGCAGCTGACGAGCAGGTAGTCCTTGTAGCCGTGGGGGGCCTTGGGGATGATGACATCGCAGTGGGACCACCGCGACAGCATCTGTCACAACAACAGTCTCAGTATTGCTATCACACACATGATATCTTGTTTATAAAACGTTGGGCAATTAAACTATTCTAATAGTAATACTAAATTTTTGATGGTGACATCAGATTAAAAACCTGCAATAATAACTAATAAAAAACATAACATGTATTGTTATTGTTACATTCACTGAAATACATTGTTATTGTTAAACACATTATAACTGAAGTTTGCAGCCTGATGCACCCAAGTAACACATATGGAGGACAAGTACACAAAAAGTTAAGTTTATTTACTTAGTAATAATTTAGTAATTGCTATTAAACTAAAGATGCCCAAATATGATCCCAGGCTCATTTCATCTAACCAGTCTGATTTCGATCTTTAAATTAGTTTTCTTCTGTGTCATATTTGTATAACGAAAACAGGTTCTGCATAATAATGTTTTTTTCATGAAGCTCATTATTCACTGAAACATTCCCTGATGTACGAATTGACTTTCCTACTATCCAATGTGATGTTAGAAAAAATGAGAACACGGCCATTACCTTGTTCTTAATTTCGAGAAACTTCATGTAGGGGTTGAGGAGTTTTTCAACGTTGTGATGGGGCGGGTGGGCGGGCTGGGGGGAGCCGTTGTTGTGGTGGGACAGGGCACTGTTCTGTTGCTCCACGGTCCGCCGCAGCTTTCTCTTGCGTGGGTGGATGGCGATGTCGTCAGTCGCCGGCTCGGACTTGTGTGTCTTGTCACTCGTGTTGTCCTGGTCGTGACTGCTCGTGTCATCCTTGCCACCTGCACCCAAGTCAATCTCATTGCATATGTCACGTTTAAAACAGATAACAAACACTAAATTATATATGCTTGTTTATTTTTGCTGATCTCGTTTTTGAAACATTTACAGAAATAAGATCTTATATAAATGTTAACTTGTTAGCGAAATTTGGGAAAATAACTGGACAAACTAAAGTATGTTTGTATAACACAACCCAGTCAAAGACAAGCAACAAATTGGTTAATACTAAAACATTTTCTTATGAAAACTATGTTAAAAACATATTAGAACAATTATATTAAAATTATAGTGTGAACTTATATATGAATTCACAATTTATCAAAATAATGTCTGCAAATATTTAAAGAGTAATATCTATATAATATGCCAAAATAATGTCTGCAAATATTTATATAGTAATATCTATATTTTCAAAGCATTTCACTGCCCATTTTTAATGGATGTTTTACATGGTAAATTTTGTGCAAAGAATGTAATATAAGGCTTTGCTACACTACGTGTCAGCGGCCTGCTGTAAGAATGTAATATAAGGCTTTGCTACACTACGTGTCAGCGGCCTGCTGTAAGAATGTAATATAAGGCTTTGCTACACTACGTGTCAGCGGCCTGCTGTAAGAATGTAATATAAGGCTTTGCTACACTACGTGTCAGCGGCCTGCTGTAAGAATGTAATATAAGGCTTTGCTACACTACGTGTCAGCGGCCTGCTGTAAGAATGTAATATAAGGCTTTGCTACACTACGTGTCAGCGGCCTGCTGTAAGAATGTAATATAAGGCTTTGCTACACTACGTGTCAGCGGCCTGCTGTAAGAATGTAATATAAGGCTTTGCTACACTACGTGTCAGCGGCCTGCTGTCCATGACTACTACCACCCACCTGACTTAGACTCCTTCTGCTGCTGCTGCTGCTGCTGCTGCTGCTGAGAGCGCAGGGCCGCCCGAGTCAGCCTCCTCTCTGTCGTCACCGGCTCCTCCTCCTTCTTGCTCACCTCCTTCTCCTTCTCCTTCACCTTCTCACCGTCCGTCTCCGGGTGACACTTCACCTTCTCAGAGTTCTTGTGGCGCCCCCTCCTGGTGGTGTGTGGTACCGTGTCTGTTGACGTCACCACTGGCTCCTTGCTCTCCTCCTCCACGGCCTCCTCCGCTCTGGCCGGCTCCGCCTCCGACGTCGTAGACACTGGCGCCACCTGGGAGACAGCCCCTGTCTCGTCTGTGGGGGCTGGTGTGGCCCCGTCCTCACTGTTGACGTGAGCGCTGGCCCCGCCCTCCTGCGTGGGGTTGAGGACGTAGGGCAGGGTGTGTTTGGACAGCTCCACCTTGGAGCTGGGCGCGGCCTTCACGGAGGCGGCCGTCGTCTTCGGAGGCATGATGATCTTCAGCGGCGGCACCTTCGGCGACGACGGCCGACCGTCGATGAAACCGAGTATTTCCCTATGCTCCCGCTCGGCTGACTTTGGGGACTGTGGCGCGTCATCAGTTGACTTCGTGTGACAGTCACCACCCTCCAGTTGAGGCAGCTCGGGCGTGGCGTCACCCTGCGGTGACCGTGACGATGACTCCTGCTCTGTCGATCGCACAAGCGCAGGATCTTCGGACTTTGCCGGCTCACAGCACGTCGTTTCACAATCACCAGTCCGACTACTCGCTGATCCCTTCCGCCGGCACGACACGGCCTCATCCCCCGCGTCAGTGGCCATTGGCACAGCACTAGGTGCACACTCTTGTGTCGGTGACGCCACAGACGTGTCCGCCTGTCGTGCGTCACTACAACTATGTTCCGAGCCTCCGCTCGTGCTCTCGAGACTAGTGAGGGGTTCGTTCTGCCGACCAGCGTCCGGCAGTCGCGTGCTAGTCACAGTGTTGCACGGTGAGGGCGCCACCGTCTGCTTTGGCGGTGACGAGGGCGCGGGTGACCTTTGACCCGCTGCACCCCCCTCACAACTAGTGCTACTCACATTGTTTCTCATGCCTACAGGGAACGAGTCTGGTGATAATCGACAAGACGACGACGTTGGAATGTGCTGCTGTGCTAGAGAGTGGGACGCGCTGGATGACGGGGTTTTCGCCGTGTTACCACTGTCCAAATTGTCCGCTTCCGTGTCACTGATGTCCTCAAACTGAGGCACAAACGGACCTGATTCCTGCGATAACGTCGGCATGCGCTGGTTGTCGGGCGTTGGTGGCCCCGACAAGTCTGTGTGATTCGGTCGGTCCTCCTTCGTCCCGACATCCACCGCATGCGACAGCTTCGAGTCCGTCGCGTTGCTACCGGTAACAACACCGACCCGACACGTAGCTTTCCCTAATGCCGTATTGTTGTACACCGCATTGGCAGGGTGCAGACCCGCCGGAGAATGCCTACTGCTGCCGTGTGACGGGAAGTCTAAATGTGGATCGTACAGATCACTGTCCTGACTCGACAGACTGTCGCCCGGTGACACGGGCTGGTCGTACTCGCCGCCTGTCGCTAGTGTCACGCTGTACGACTTGTAGTCACTGCCCGCCTTCGACAATAACGTCTTCGGCAACTCACTCAGTTTCTTTTCCTTCGTCTTGATGTGCTGGAACTTGAGCTTGAGGCGCGGTGATGACGACGACTTGTCCATGTGATGGGAGATGTGCACCCGCTTGAAGATGTTGGAGTTTGTCGTTGACGTCGCCGCGTGTGTTGTGCTGTCAGACTTCAGCAACGACCGCGCGCCTGAGACAGGCAGCGGTATCGACTCTACAACACACACGGTCACATCAATAAAAATTATATCATCAACTTCACTCATCCTGAAACGCATCTGTTATTGTCACAGGCACCCAGGTTTGATCGTCTTGTTTTCAAAATCCGATTCATTAACAATGAATGCAAACACCAGCTAGAACTCGTCTCCATGAACTCATGAAAGGTCGTTATATGGCAAGGTGAAATAGAAACATACATTATTTCCCTTACAGAAACACCGACTACAATTCATAGTTAATAGTAAATAACATATATAACAATGACCAATTATGAACAGAAACTACCCCAGCATTTATCTGCCTGCTCTAGGCACTGACACCCACCAGTGGGGAGGTGTTTGTTCGTGGTCGTGTCAGTGGCGTCGTGTGGGAGGCCAGTGTCGTTGAGGACACTGTTCTCCTGCTGGCTCAGTCGGTCACTGCCGTCCATGTTGGTGAACACGGTCTTGTGTCCCAGCTCCTCACCATCTGATGGACCAATCACATCAACAGGGTTAAAGGTCAAACAAACAATATTGGTGACGGTGCAAATATTGCAAAATAATTTTGGTGTTATTTCTAAGGTTTCCATTTCCAACAACCACTCACATGTAACAAATGTTATGTTAACAAAACAGTGAGTGCCAATAACAACTCGTGCTACACCTTTGGTCAGCAGTACAAGTTGCTAATTACACTGTTTGATTCTTAGTATTCAGCAACTTGCCAATTCTAATTATTAATCAATCACCTATGGTGATGACACATCTACATGACGTTATTCAGCCATTCGATTTAAACACGGTTATTCTACTGATTATACCAATATCATAAGACTGATTTAATGGGTCTCTGATCACGTGACCTGTCAGACCTGTACGTTGACCGTGTATGTGACCTGTGTGTTGACCGTGTATGTGACCTGTGTGTTGACCGTGTATGTGACCTGTGTGTTGACCGTGTATGTGACCTGTGTGTTGACCGTGTATGTGACCTGTGTGTTGACCGTGTATGTGACCTGTGTGTTGACCGTGTGTGTGACCTGTGTGTTGACCGTGTATGTGACCTGTGTGTTGACCGTGTATGTGACCTGTGTGTTGACCGTGTGTGTGACCTGTGTGTTGACCGTGTATGTGACCTGTGTGTTGACCGTGTATGTGACCTGTGTGTTGACCGTGTATGTGGGCCACCCACCTACTCCATGCTTACTGTGACAGGACCGGTGCGCCAGAGGCTCCTCCTTGTCTGACAAACCGCTCTCGGGCGACGTTGGCGACCGAACCTCCTCGAGACTCGAACTGCTGCTGCTGGACGCGATCATCTCACTCCGCAACAGCTGGACGATGTCCTCGTTGGTGGCGACATCTAGTGGCGACTTGCCCTTCGTGTTCACTTGCACCGGATTCGCGCCGTGTCGTAGCAACATCTCGACCAGCTGCTTGAAACACAAGAGGGTCACTCATTGGGGAATGCAGAACAGCTGGACTCCAGTGGACGCTAGTCAGTCCACAGCTTGACCACGTCACCATACACAACACGTAAAGAACAACACACGTAAAGTTATCAATATTACACATCTGACTGTGTAAAAAAAACGATGGCATGTATATAGGTACATATGTACATATTTACATAAATATATATATGTATATATGTATGTATATATATGTATATATATATATAATTATGTGTGTGTGTGTGTGTGTGTGTGTGTGTGTGTGTGTGTGTGTGTGTGTGTGTGTGTGTGTGTGTGTGTGTGTGTGTGTGTGTGTGTGTGTGTGTGTGTGTGTATATATAATGTTATCAAAAACGCCTGATGCTAAAAGAAAGAGGTGAGCTTTCAACAAAAATACACTGACACTGTCAAGTGCTGTTATGACATCTTTTCTGAAAACCATTGAGTTGTGCCAAAATTATATATCCACCGACCATTGCCTACTGTAAAGAACTGATTTCTCCTGCTGAATGAAGCAGTGTGAATGAACTACATTACCCACACTTCAAAACAACAAGATGATCTCACCCGGGTTCTCTCGATTCTATACCTAGCATTCTATTGACTACATTACCACATGCCATACGATCCTCTACCTCAGCACACACAACAGGAACAGTAAGGAGGGCAGGAAAAGGACTGCCAGTCAGAAACCATTCAGGATCAGTCGTGCATACACCATCAATAAAACACTTTTATGCTGATAAATGAATCTGTCAAAAAGGAACATAACTATGCACTATAATCTAGCGTCTGTGACAAAAGAAAGAAACTCTCGTGCCCATGCAAGACATTGGTGTGTGTTTTAACTCATGGTTCACTCATTCCATTAATTACATCCACAATCGCCACACACAAACACCCTCAACAAAACATGTCAGTCCTCGGCAGATTAATATGTCTTTGTCATCAGTTCCAATCTGTTATTATGAATGGTTTTGTGGTTGTCACTCCAGAGGTCACAATGACCTTTCTCATAAAGTCTGTAAATACATGACTGTGACCTGACATCTTCGTAAACATCGTCTCTGACACACGAGCTGTGTTTATATTAGTATGGCTCAGACACAAGCAAGAATGATTCCATTAGACCCATATTGTTTTTATATCACTGTCTCAGATGTCAACTTCCTTGTTTCTCACACACAGAACTCACGTGACATAGTTCCTGTGTTAATATTTCTGTCTCTGGTGGTTAACCAGATCTAGATTAAGAAACTGCCGATATTTCTTCTGTATCTATGTGTTGCAATGTAATGCAGGCTGTATAGTGTATAAGCGTACAACGCAGTTCTGTTTCCCTTGTGTCTAGGTGTTGAACGTTGCGTGAGTTTCCACAGTATCTTCAGTCATCACACAACTACTTATTCAACCAACCACTTCTCGGTCTACTGACAATCAATGCTAAGGGCCAGTACTAACCTTCGGATGTCCGTTGATGGCGGCATCGTGAAGAGGCGTGTCGTTCTCGTAGCCCTGTACGTTGACATTGGCCCCGGCCCGGAGAAGCTGTCGGGCCACGTCAGGGTAGCCGTGATTGCACGCCTCGTGTAGGGGGGTCCAACCTGGGGCAACACAACAGACACAGGTGAAGCTACACTCAAACATAAACACAACTACACACTAATAACAGAAACAACACACTGCTTCCAACTGTCTGCAGCAGTCTGCTAGTGTGTAAATATAACATCACAGACTGTGTGATATCCCACAACTGAAGTGACAATTTTGCAATGTGTTTGTCAAATAAAGCAATATCACAAAAACCATTACAGCAATGCCTACATCATAGAACTATGTTTTAACAAGTCAACAATACAACATCTCTCCTGGCATGTAGTGCTCTCAACCAGTGACACCAATACAAAACCACAACAGTCCCTTGAAGCCACCGACACAAGCCACTAACAGTGACAAAAACCAAAGCAACTGAGCTGTCCATAAAACGAAGCATCAGTTCAGCGCTGCGCCTGTATACACCTGGCCAGGTAGGACCTGATCTGTGTTGGTCATTGACATACCTGCATAGTCCTTGACGTTGACGTCAACGCCGGCCTTGATGAGTCGTTTCGTCTGCTTGCTGTCGCCCCGGATGGCCGCCAGGTGGATGGGCGTCTCCCCGCGGTCATTCCGCTTGTTCACCTTCTTCTCAAGCGGCGTCTTCTTGGCAGTGGGCGGCGGTGACGACGGCCGCGGAGACGAGTCTGGTGACACACAACACACTGTGACATCACTACAGGGTCACATCATACAGCATCATGTCTTTTTCATTCAGTGACATTTTTATAACATTTCTGGGTAACATCCTTGTTGGTCCAAACAGTATGAATTGATCCTTATTTCAACCACATAACATAGAAACAACAGTCCCTCCCCACTGACTCAAGTACAACTACCAACTACCAACTGTCAATGTGACACAATCATGAGGACAGTAGACACTATTCTTATAGTTGACATTTTCTAGAACATTGCTAATGAAGTTGGCTATATTTTATACTTCATCTGTCCTGAACTACCAGTAGGTGTGCTATCAACTTGCCAATCTTCGTCTGTGTAAATGTCATAATACCGAGAAATGGCAAACATCAACAGGAATGTAAGAAGATTCCTATGACTCCCAGAGTGGCGTGTGTGTGCAAACTGATAGGGTCTGATGAAATGACACCACAGAAAATGAACACTGATTCTGGGAAAAGTGTTGCAATATAATCATCCATGGCCTAGATGACAACTTTGTCATGATCACAACGTGGCTTCTATTGTCAACATACAGTTCTTGGATATTAACATAGACAGCCTGTTTATGGCTGTCTATGTTAATAGACAGCCATAAACTGTCTATTAACATAGGCAGCTAACCAGTTACTTCAAACTGACTGTAGATTATGAAAAACTTCACAGAGCAAAGGTTATTTCTTACATGCCATAAAATCACCAGGGAGATGAAGTGCTGATGAAATTAAGTTTTTTATGAGTCTAAAAGCAGGCTACAGGGTATGGACATACTGACACAAGTACTTTTGCCCCACTAAGGACTTATTGACATGAAGTAAACATTCGAGACTGACCATATATCAATCAGAAAGAATTCATTCTCACAAAATACTGTAATAAATGCAATAGATTATCTGCCAGCCCACTGACTGCTTACACTTTAGCAACAAGGATCTTTAAAACAAACGTGTTAACACATCTTAGGATGGGTTGCATGTGACAAAACATCATGAGTTGTTTTAACAGACAGAATTTTTTGTCCACTTGACATGGGGAATTTTGTCTTCTTGTTACATTTAAGTAATCTGCACATGTCATGCAAGCACCAATCATCCACGTACCAGCTTGCTGTGTTTTTTCGGCTGTCATCTGCATGAGAAGGGCCAACTGCTGTCGTTCTGACAGGGGCATGGCGATTCTGTGGAGGCCACTGGGTGTCTTGGGCGTGGAGCCCGGTGTGGGTGAACCCGCCCCGGCCAGCACATTCCGTCGCCTCTTTGGGGTCGTCGCTTTCTTATCTGTCACATACACAACACACTCATACACTATATACACATCACATACACACACAGCGTCATACACTGTATACTGTCTTATCATGGCTGTATGTGTCTAACCACAACAAAGAGTCTTCAACAAAATAAAACATATCTTTCTGCAATACAAAGATGCACACATTTGTATATATGCAATTAGTATTACTTTGATACAATCTAAATGACAACATCCATGAAATTATTGATCCTTAATCTCAATAATTATATCATTTATCTGCTGTATTTATTATACATGTTATTAAACTGGTGTACAGCAAATAAACCTTGACCAATTGTGACATGTCCCAGGTGCCAATTGGCAATGTTTGTGCCCTAGTTTCATAGTGATTAAGCATAATTTCAAAAGAATTACGTTATCCAGTGATAAGATACAGTACAATAAGCTACACAACTACACGCAGCCTTCCATGCCAGCCTTTACAAACTAACGGTAAACAACATGATAAAATACCTAACTATTGTTCATTCATACAACTGTTGTAGACCTCTAATTGCTGACTATATCAGACATGTATAATATACTGTCTGAGTGAGAACTGGAACTTAATCAAATGTCACTGGTTGCCATTGAAACTAAGTCGATTTTGAACTAGTTTTATGACAGTCTGTCTGCATACCATTATCTGAAGACAGACTAATAAATCTTCACAAACGAAGGTAAAACAACAACATTTGCCACAGGATAATTTATTAGTGTTATTTGGTATTATATTAAAAAATATGTACATTATAACATGGTGACGATCCAAATATGGTTTAAACAAAGCAGAAACAATTTTATAATTCAACATTTCAATATTTACCGAAATTAAACCCACAAATAGAGAACTTGGATATTTTTTAGAAGAAGTATTTTTCCATAAGGGGAAGGACTTCTAATGTCAAAAAGCTGAAAAAATAAACTGCCAAACGTTTGCACATGAGCTGTCCAACAGAATTCAGACATTCAGCAGTTGTGCGCACCTTCATCTTCTGAGTTGCTGGATGAGAACAGCTTCCTCTTCAGTGACTTGTTCTCCCCGCGCCCCGACTGAGGCGTCTTGGATGATGTGGGCTTCTCCTGCAACACAACAAACAGCAGTGAGCACTTCACTTCATCACTTCACTTCATCACTTCACTTCATCACTTCACTTCATCACTTCACACCACAGGCATCCATCACAACATGTCATCCATCGCCCCACTGACTCCAGACAGCTGTCAACTGTTGTGACACCTAGGACAACCTCCATGAGCCTGCACCTTGCCTTAGAAGTGTCAACTCAGTCCCAAGTAAACATGGAGGGTGACAGATCGGTCAAATGTAATAACTGCATAGTGCAAAGTAATGGCTTAGGATGGAAATTAAAAAAACACAGAAACTGCCGCCAGTGAGTTGTGACCAGTTTGAGGTGATGCACATGGCAGCTATGTTTACATCTGGCGTAATGCCATAATGACTTAACTAATAATATACCATACTCAATTCCTGAGAACTAAGGATTCTAACCAATTCACCCAATCAACAACCAACAAAATCCTGTCTGTCTCGACTACAGATCGGGATCAAAATCTACTGAAAAGCCTCACTGTTGTTATGAATGATGACTTTGTTTTGCCAACTCTGCCACTAGAGGGAGTCCACAACACTCAGAGAACAACAAATCACTCCTTGGATTAGCACGAGAGGAGAGAACGATCATTCTACTAAAAAAATTCTACCTGGAAAATCTGTAAATCTAACAAATGTACAGTGTGAAATAAGATACGTACTGGGAGATATTTGTCATTGTATAAATAAGTACACTGGGACGGATTCTGGTCACACAAGAATAGAGACGCCAGCTGTGCAGCCGTTTGAGATAATACCAAACACAATTAAATATGTGCAATGTGCATTGCAGTCCATTGACCTGTTTGAGCGATAAGTTGATTCGTAGTCTCAACGGGGCTGGCCTTGGCCTCAATGTTGGACACTGCTGGGAACAGCTGGTGGTATTGATGACTAATTAAATCATGTCTCATGTTCATGGAAAACTACAATGGCAATCACAGACACAAAGCACTGCCCTGTTCTTGTCAATGTTTTTACCAGTATGTATGGTCTATGACAGTGCTATGATTTATTAATACGAAACGACACCTCATAATTACCAGTGGGCACCTGCTAGGTGCGACATAAACCTTTGCCAGGCTAGTGATAAAAACAAAGGTGATGATTTAGACATCGTCAATTAATCACAACCAATGGATGTTTTTGTGCTGTCTTGACACAATATGATGTCACCAGGCCAAATTATCATATTCATGCTTCAGTCTATATTCCAATTAGCTTTACTTTAATGTACTTAAACATCCAGTTGTTGCTGTTCATCACCAGTCATACTACCCGGTATGTTACTCTTCAGAATCAGGTTAAACTAAACTAACAGTAGTCTTTGTTATATGTGCTATGTACAACAAGTAAAGCTGCCAACCTTTCACCAAAACTGATATAATATTGATGAACGGTATTATTCTTGTGGAACCTGGAAGACATGTGATATACCTGTACCAGCTTTTGTTGACCAACATTGTGGCCTCAGGCATTCACAGCCTCCACACACACTTGTTGTGGCAACATGATGACATGACATGCACACTGCATACAACAGTGTGACATATAATGGCCTCTCTGAGTCATCGTTATATATCACTATTTATACACCACTAATGGAGACACAGGACTATCCAACGGGAAACGCCTGTATCAACAGTTTTTCGCTACAGTTGAGTTTCCGGTGCATACCTCACTGACAATGGACACGTAATCCTGGCGATCCACGTTGATACAGTTACTTCCCCAGGCTTACAAGTCTGCCCAGACATGTAGTGCGAATGAAGGCACTAGTGCTATTACTAGCCCAACCACAGACACAAGTTGGCAGCTTCCAACTGTTTTTAGGGTCCGTGTCTTGCACTACACTTGTCAGCAATTACACCCGACCCAACCTCTGTGGAAAAAACATGGTTAGGCCCCGGGCCCCAGGCCCCGGGCCACAGGCATTGGGTCTGATCCCCAGTCTCTTTCTGGTTTCTGGACGGCTGAATTATTGACTGAAGACAACGTCTGTTTGCATATACATGGTGTACAATGCAAATACCTTATAACTGCATCTATATGTTAGCAATTAACATCATTAGACATATCATATTGCAACTAGGAAATTTTATTTCTGAGGTCTATTAACGTTAGTTTCCGATCTTTTTGCCGTTGTACAGAGTTGATTAGAATGACAAATTTATTTTTATTTCACTACATTTTACTCTTCCAACAAAGCATCACTCTTATCTACTGTCTATCTACTGTCTAAATAACCAGCTGTGTCCACATTCCACACACATGTACCAAGTACCACACACACACACACACACACACACACACACACACACACACACACACACACACACACACACACACACACACACACACACACACACACACACACACACACACACACACACACACACACACACACACACACACACACACACACACACACACACACACACACACACACACACACACACACACACACACACACACACACACACACACACACACACACACACACACACACACACACACACACACACACACACACACACACACACACACACACACACACACACACACACACACACACACACACACACACACACACACACACACACACACACACACACACACACACACACACACACACACACACACACACACACACACACACACACACACACACACACACACACACACACACACACACACACACACACACACACACACACACACACACACACACACACACACACACACACACACACACACACACACACACACACACACACACACACACACACACACACACACACACACACACACACACACACACACACACACACACACACACACACACACACACACACACACACACACACACACACACACACACACACACACACACACACACACACACACACACACACACACACACACACACACACACACACACACACACACACACACACACACACACACACACACACACACACACACACACACACACACACACACACACACACACACACACACACACACACACACACACACACACACACACACACACACACACACACACACACACACACACACACACACACACACACACACACACACACACACACACACACACACACACACACACACACACACACACACACACGTACCAAGTACCACATTCCACACACACATGTACCAAGTACCACATTCCACACACACATGTACCAAGTACCACATTCCACACACATGTACCAAGTACCACATTCCACACACACATGTACCAAGTACCACATTCCACACACACATGTACCAAGTACCACATTCCACACACATGTACCAAGTACCACATTCCACACACATGTACCAAGTACGTTTAGTGTTTCTTTTTGTTCCCAGGGAGTCTTCATCAATGGTGCTTACACAGCTGGGTGAAACATGACAACAATTGGAAAAAAAACACTGTAAGATGCAGTGATAAAAAGCGTGTAAACCTCCTAGAGGGGCAGGGAACTCAGGGCAGGGAGCAGTAAAAAAGGAGGGCATGTTGTGAAGAGGAATGGCAGACGCAGGAGTGGTCAGACGTGATCTGGCGGTCACTGTTTCCTGTCCACCTGCTCTACTTTCCAGCCAACCACACAGCTCAGTCACACAATGACCGGTGGTCATATGTCAATGTTACCTGTCACATGCCCAGATATAGTTCTGTAATATACGCACACTAATTGTGTGTACACGTGGATGTAAATAACACTTAAATTTGACAGTTGCCGACTCATACATTCAACGAACGGACAAAAGCACTGGACGAAGACTTCTGTCTGACATAACTGTACCCATCTTGTTGACTCTGCACTCTCAACTGTGTCACGTAAAAGCCAACATTTAGAACTATGCCTGCCCGCCTTAGGGTTAATACCCGAGACTGAAGAAAACAAGCCTGTGATTTCTACCTCTCATCCCTCAAGATAAAACATGTGATCTCTTCTCCCAATTCCATGAATCAGTCTCGGAAACTAAACAGGGCATATAGCGGGTGGTTTTTCTGAGCAAAACGCATGTAAATTGACATCCCCCCAGACACAGCCTGTCTACCTCGAGTTACCCCTACAGCAAGACAAGTGTCAGACAGGGTTGTGATGTGACTGAAGCGAGGACTGAAAGACACACGAAGCAAGGAACAACCAACCACCAGACTCTGGGATGAAACCTTATTCTCTGACAGCCTCTAAGCCTGTGAGTCAAGTCCTGCAGCCCTAGAACTTGCCACACAACTAGATCACACACAGAGGAAACGAGAGAGAATGCGTGCGGGTTCTCTGTGAACTAAATCAACACATTTACAATCTAACCGCGTTGGTTTATTGATTTGTCTACAAATGTGATCAGTTTAAACTTGATCGTTTAAACACAATCTATATTTCTATAGGAAGAATTCAGCCTTGTCGAAAATCACTGCAGATGGACTGGCCTCATAACTCCATTGGGTGTAATTCCATCAGGCCATAGCTAGGTACTCGTTTGTACAACGGTTGAACCATGCAAAAGACACAAATCACGTTGGGAAGGTTTAACACATAAGCCATAGACATTAACCTAAGACCTTCACACAAGTTACATTACAGGCGTGAATCACTTCCTGTATACAACACAGACCCTTGCAGCTTTGGAAGGTATAAATAAGACAGAGGTGTGTTTACATACAAATCTGCTTCAAATATACAAATTGTGATAGTGTGTATTCAGTTTTTGTCACACATGTATATAATAATACAAACACAGAACTTACAGCTGATTAACAGCAAATAATGTTTATGCTAAAAATATTTCTGATACAGTGAAAATCAAATGGATCCTTTTTACTGTTAATGTAGGTATGGCAACAACAGCTCAGAAATGGATTTATATAGATTTTCCACTTAAGTACGGGTTTCAACCAAACACATTTATAACCCTATGATAAACATTATGTTTTTAGCCAACATAACAGATACTGTAAAAGGTATGGAGAATGCAGCGTATCATACACATGGCACAGCAGCTTACATATTGCATAATTTAGGCTCATGGTTAATTATGGCTAATGATTAATTTACAGATAATGCATAATTTACAGTCTCGACATGACCCTGTTGGACAATTTGTTGGTTTTGTTACCGTACAGAAACATTAACAATATGAATTATTGTTATTAAAACTGAACACTCTAATGAGTTGACGCAGTGACCATGCACATTACACTGGACAGCTATCAAAGGCCACTGATTACCAGCTCAGGACAATGATCCATGATCTAAACTAGGCTGTAGTTCACCAGTAAATCAGCCCACAGCTCACAGGGCAAAGTCTGGCATATTATTTAACAGCACAGAGAGGATAAGCAAAACGTGAATTGGGGTTGGGCATAATATGAATGTAACAGACAAAGACAGGGATATTTAACCCATATTATGTAGGCAGCCACCAAATAGTTCAATATAAACAAATACAAATGAGGTGATTACTGCAGGCCTGGCTTCTGAAGACAGTCAATATGTGAAGCTAAATAACAACATGTGGACGTGGCATGTGGACGTGGCATGTGGATGTGGCATGTGGACGTGGCATGTGGATGTGGCATCTGTGTAATCAGCCGTCTCAGCCACAGCAGCCACTGTATGTGGCAATCAATAACCAATTCAATCATGTCACAAGAACCACCAAAACATCCTTTTCCAAGTGCCAAGAATCCGCATTCCGCACACTGACATAACCAGAGAGGCTCTGACAGCATGAACATGTACACAAGAGCTTTGGTACAAAGTCCAGTCTAATAGCAGCCACACTCTCTCAGCCATGCTGTGAGAAGACACTGGTGGGGAAAGGGTTAAGTTTCAATGCTCTAGTTAGGCCATTCTACAGATCCTGAGTGATGCCTGTCTTGGCTGCAGGCGGGCTGTGCTATTCACAGATAAGCCTCTATTGTGTCTGTGTGCAGCCTTCAATAGTTATGGTTATTGCTGCCATTCCCCTCACAAACACACAGTATGGGCAGCCACAGTGTTCACCTCTACTCAACCTCCCCCTCTCTGACTCTGACCAGCCACGCTGCCTGGGCAAACACAGCTATGCCTGCGGAAATGGAAATAGAACAGCACAAGAGCGACAGACAGACAACTGCAGCCAGCAGCCATAGATCAAGAGTAACAACCCAGACACAGGCAGCTTCAAGGCTACACTGAGGAGAGGCAACTGGGGAACAATAAACCTCCACCACACAGCCTAATGGGACAGTTCCAGAGACTGACACCAACGACCAAGGCCGTATTAGACACTTGCTGTGAAATGTGTCTAACAAATCTATTCACTGTTTAGGATCTGCATGCTTAAAACATGTCTATTAAACAAGTCATGGTCTCACCATTACGGTTCAATACACCTAACATAGCTATACCAAATTTCCACTGCCAGGATCTTCACAATTAAATTAAACATGTCTGTTACCAAATATATTCACACTGGTAGGGTTGTCATATTTAAATGTGTCAGTAGAACACATATATTAACATAC